>CAEMYA010000839.1:0-25906 GCA_903131615.1 Diplodus sargus | reverse complement strand
AAATAGTTACACAGAACTTTGTACATTTTTAAAATGTATGCACTTATTCAGCAAACAACAATTTATATTTGCATTATAAGTAATAAAGTTTGTTAAACATATTTGTGGTTTTCACAGTAAAAAATATCTTTTCTACTCAGATTTTATGTTTATTTTGTGATTTTAGGTCTATTGTGTTAATACAATATGTCAAAATGAAAAAATAACTGTACAGTCACACATGTGAGGTTGTGCTGAAAATAATCACACCAAGTAAATAGTTTTAAGGTGAAATATAATGGCAAAATCAAAAACAACCAGTATACCCTGGAATATCGGATTTCATAACAAACCTAAATATACCTGACTTTCCACCTTCAAACAGCCTCCTTTGGCCATCAGTGAAAATGCTTCATAACCTCCCACTTTTCTATAGGAACACATATTTCCAACGGGCACTGCACTAGTTTATATAAAAGAAAAGAGAAAAACGAGGCTGCTGCTGCAGAAACAAACCCAAAAAAAAAAAAAAGGCAAAACAAACAAACATATACACATACCTGGGAGACTCTAACAGCGTCCTCCCACAACAATGTGAACCCCTGAATCCCCCTCTCCCTCATCTCCCTCCAAAACCTGTAACATGTGTAGGACTTAATGCTGATCCACATAACTGAGGAGCAGCTTCACCGATAAACCCGTCCCAGGCAGACCATGAATGATGTCCACAAACCACGTAGTCCGAAAAACCACAAAACAATATCCCTAACTGAATGGCTATTGCAACTAAACATGTCAAACAACAAGAGCAGAGTTGCTTAATAATAACAATGATAATAACAGAAACCAAAAACAGTTCTTTCTTCATTCTGTAGTTAAAAGAAATTAACTAAAACTTTTCCTTTTTCCTTAAAAATAAGTAAAATAGATAAATAAGAACGAATTCAAAATAGTGCTTTCCTTTCAAGCACTGTGCCCACCATTGTCATGTATTTGTTGAACATAAGCCTCAGGCAAGTAGCAGTAAACATAGAACTTCTAGGTCCTTTATACGATATTTAAGGTAACATTGGACAGACCATAAAGTCCAAACTTCTCTAGTCCTTTTCTCCAACATTTACATTAATGACCTAGCAAGACACATCAGCTGATTAACCCGACATGTAAACAAACCCACGTTATCCGTCAATGTTAGCATCCATATAGTTTAAAATTAGACCTTGGAAATAACTGGGTTAAATCAAATTAAATTATAGTACCATCGTGCACCATATCTATTATCTACTCGTGGATACGAGAGTACCAACCTTTCCAACATTATTTAGTGCAGTGCATCTTCAACAGGCATCAGCTGGTTCTCTGTTTGTAAACAAACCCATGCAGTCAGTTCAGAGTCCACGATGAAATTTCTCCACATCCTCCGGCGACGAAAAGAGGTGAATCTTGCTATTATGGAGTACCCTTAATCTGCATGGATTTTGTTGAAACCCTCGGAAGGAGCCAGCATCAATCAACAGCTTCTTGACTGCGTTGAATTCACGTCTTTGCCTCATTGTCTCAGCGGAGAAGTCCTGGGCAAAGGAGAGTTTGTTTCCATTGTGCTTAATGTCACGAACTTTAGAGCAGCGGAAAACAAATTCCCGGTCCTGGAACTTTAGAAAACGTATGAGGACTGCTCTGTCTTGGTTCGGTTTTGCCGGGCCCAGCGTACGGTGAGCCCTTTCCAGCGTGATGGATTTATCAGTACCCAGCCAGCCCGGCAACATCTCTTGCATGTAATCCAACAGTTGTCGGCTCCCCTCTTCTCCCTCTCTGAGTCCAAACATACGCAAGTTCTTTCTCCAACTGCGATTTTCCATGTCTTGTCGACTTTGGATTCAAGGTATGTGATCCGTCCTGAAGCTTTACTGAACTCCGCCATGTTGGTCTCCAACTTCTCTTCTGTTGACATGATGCGTGTTTCAGCTTCCTCCATCCGTGCAATATTGGATGCCACGTCCCGCTTCACCTCATTCATGTTGTTTTCTAGAGCCTCAACGGAGTTAGACATCTTGCAGAGCCATCCGTCTATTCCGTCCAATTTGGAGCCAAATCCACTGAACTCCGCACAGAGTGACTGTAGCTCTGTTAATATGGTTGTTATGCTAGCTTGGTCCATGCTAGCCTGCTCCTCGTTCCCGATAGTTGGGTCATTTTTCTGCTTTTGCGAACTTCTTGCACGCTTGAAAATGTCACTCTCCTTATTCGACGCGGGTTTTGACATGGTTACTGTTGAACTAGTAAATGTAACTGGGGAGAATTATATTAAATTGTACGAGGTTGTCCGCAACCAAATCACGCCGCCATCTTGGTCTAAGCCCACCGGAAGTCCTTAGTTTGACTATTTACCCAGCTGCAAGTTGTGAAACATCACAATGTAGGAATGCCCTGTATGAATTAGCTTGAGACTAATAAGCTTGAATAAGCTTCCAGTAAACTTCCAGAAAAACATCAAATCCGCAATATAAAAGCACTGTTAATTAGGGGGCCAAGCCCGAGGGGCCGAGCGGTGCTAGGAACCATATTGTAATTGTAAAGATTTTATTTTTTATTTTTCTCCGGCTAAAAGTGGTGCTGCAGGCTAAACCGTGCAAGGGAAGGCGGTGCAATTTGGAGGGTTAGTCCAGACTACTGTGAATATCTCAGACAAAAACTACATATATCCGCTTGCAGGGGGCGCTATAACCTAGGCCAACGCGTTTTTGCCTATAACTCCCACACCGAATGTCGCACATTCAAAAACCTTCTATCCCCAGATTCCCTGAATGGAGCTGAATCATTTTGCGACTGGCACTTGTGCCTACAAAGTTTTTTCGCAAAATGGCAAAAACTGGAAAACCTACTTTTTCGAACTCCTCCTTTGGATTTTGTCCGATCTGCGTGAAACTTGGCATGTACACGCTTCAGCTGGACCTGATCTAAAGACATCAAAAGAATTTTGCTCGGTCAAAAAAAGCGCAAATTATTAACACATTTCTGTAGCTAGCTATAAAAATGTAAACTTTTTGATATCTCGGTCAAACTAAATGCTATTAACACCAAATTTGAGATCCTCGGTTGCCATGAGACTGGGAAGGGATGAGCAGAATTTGGCGAAGTTTGGCCACTAGAGGGCGCTAAAAATATTGGAAGTTTATATCTCTTGAACGGCTACACCGTTTTTTTATGAAATTTGGTCGGTATGATGTAGGGCCAATCCTGAGGCCATATCTTGAAGGTGGTCATGACTGGTCAATGTGGGCGTGGCGTATTACAACAAATCCAAATCTGCACACATTCAGCCTTTTGTTTCCCATCATCCTTTGGGGCCAACTTCAACTTCCAACTAACTGCTTGCAGTTCTAGTTTTTTTTATTGTTTTTCACTGGTCATGCATTCATGAAAGTCATTCCCTGATTGCTCTATGCATCTTCATAGAATGATTCAGATGGCAGAATTGTATTTCTTTTTAACAAATTATTACCATACTGTCCAACCAGGTGGAGACAATTGGGGATGCCTACATGGTTGTGAGCGGCCTGCCTGAGAGGAATGGGGATAGACATGCTGACGAGATCGCCAAGATGGCTCTGGATCTGGTTGCAGCCGTCAGACAGGTCTCCATCCCTCACATGCCCAACCAGAGGCTGCAGCTCCGAGCCGGCATCCACACAGGTGAGAGGAGCCGAAACTAGAAACTAGATTTACATTGAATTTGTGACGGATATTCAATGTTCATCTAAATTCTGAATACCCAGTGAGCTTTCATCTTGTTCCACTGCAGCATAAATTATGATACAATTTGTCATATGTCTCATAATCCATTGGGCACCATCGGCCCAACTTTTAAATGCACAAGTTAACACAGATTGTGTTGTTGTTTCCAAGCCATCTGATATTTTGGTTCATGTACGTAAAGTAGCACAAAGGGCTGGGTAAAGTGGAATTATGATCAGAGGGTGTGGTGGTTAATAAATACATTCTCGGCCAATTACATCACTGGTCTCATAGCTCAGCCAATGACAGCACCTCAACAAATGGAGAGATATTTCTTCAGGAAATCATGTTGTTGCCTGGATGATACAGAGCATATTGATGTGAACACACAGCTTAACAAATCTATAGCCAGAGGCAGATGGTGTGGAGTTTAAACAATTAACTGCAATGATGATAGAACAAAATAATAAGAAATGGTTTGGTGACGCAGTTTATATAGTTATAGCATCCATCTATTTAAAAGCCCCACCTTGAAAAAGTAATTCGATTAGTGATTACTGATTACTCCTTTAAAAAGCAACTTAGTTACTTTACTGATTACTTGTTGTTTAAAAGTAACTAAGTTAGATTACAAGTTACTTTATTAGTTACATTCAGCAGGTGCCGACACCCCCCCCCCAACATAAACATTCAGTGTAGCCTTCAGATTTCTCTTCATCTCTGCATACTCCTACTCCAGGTAAGACGAAAAATACGTTCTGTGAGGCAGCACGGCACTGTTAGTAGCAGGATCTTGTTTATTATGGCACGAAACGAGGGCGAGTCAACCGTGTTTAAGGGCAGCATTTCCTCTACAACATACCGCCCGACCAACTTCTTCTAACCCTTTGTCTTCAGTACAGAGTGTACAACGAACCTTAATATTCTCATTTATGCTGACACAAACTCAAAATAATGACTGTATTTCCAGCGAGAAACGCTCATCTCTGTCCTCCCTCCATTCTTGTTTTTGTTTGTGTCGCTGCGTTGTGTAACATGTGAATTGTCCTCGTGCAGAAAACCTGACTTCTCACGTATGCAACATCACTCCCCGACAGCAAGAGGAAAGAAAAAATATATATTTTTACTAAGGAAAATGACAAAAATAATAGTAACGCACAGTGACTTGAATAAGTAACTTTAAACTGATTACTGGTTTGAAAATATTAACGCGTTAGATTACTCGTTACTGAAAAAAGTGGTCACTGGTTTTACGGTGGATGTATCGCTATGGCTTGCCGAGATGCTGTCGTTCAACCATACCAGTTTGACCCAGAATTGGAACCAGAAGGAGAGGCTCTCGAAGAAGTACGGCTGCGGCAGGATGTATCAGAATGGTTAGTGTGTCTGAACAATTTTAGTTTGTTCTATGTGCTGTTACACTTACTACTATGTAGCTAATGGCTAACAGCTAGCGAAAGCTGTGTTTGTCTCCAACACAGTCTCCAAACTCTTGGACACTGTTCGCATTGTCTCTGTCTCCTGTCTGCACATGTTTCCAGACTTTTTACTGTGACAACCAAGCTCCATCATAATATCATTATCATTAAACTCGCTTCAAACGTCATTGCATAGCGGACCGAAGCTGAGCTAACTAGTTTTAATTAATTTTTAAAAATTTCCAGCTGACTTCACCATACTAGCAGGCAGCTGTAAATACTATCAAAACGTGGCGACACTTACCTGTGACTAGGGTGCAGTTGCTGGGTCTGGTATAGTGTCCGATATGGAGCCAGAACAGGCTCCATATCGGACAGTTTTTTTTCAGTGTCACTGATTTTCAGTTTCAACTTTCTGTCACTGTTTTGGCGTCATGAGGGAGGAGCCTGAGGGGAGGGGCAAGTAGAGCGTGGTTTGCATATCATTAGAGAAGGTAATGGCTGCAGCCTACGGAACTCCGGGAGCAGACCGGAGCGCTGCTGTCGGAGCTGCAGCCCCGGCTCGGAACGACACAACAAGCGAGAAAAGCCTGCTGTTGTACTGTTGTGCTAACTGGGGCTAATACTCCGTGCTCGGCGCCCCGAAGTTCGTTAGCTCCGTGCTACTACCACACTCCATAGGCATATAGGCTCTGCAGTTCCGCGACAGAATCAGACATACAGAGACTTGGACACATCAGGAGAGAGCTTGAAGAAAAGTCCGCGAGGTAGTTGGACTCTGTGTTGCCCAGAGGCGGCCGGCACACGGATGTCCAGCTCCGCCTTCCCGCAGGCTGCAGCCATTACCTTCTCTAATGATATGCAAACCACGCTCTACTTGCCCCTCCCCTCAGGCTCCTCCCTCTCGACGCCAAAACAGTGACAGAAAGTTGAAACTGAAAATCAGTGACACTGAAAAAAAACTGACATTGTAAAAAAAAAACTGACATTGTAAAAAAAATCTGTCACTGAAAAAAATGTGACATGAAGAAAAAATCTAAAGATTGTCATTGAAAAATACTAAAAAATCCCAATAAAATAAAATAAAATAATAAGATTTTCATATTTTTATTATTTTAATTAGTTTCTTTTTTCAGTGCCAAAACTTGTTTCAATGCCAATACAAATGTTTTCAATACAAATGTTTCAATGCCAATGTTTCCTTTTTCAATACTGGTTTTGTTTTCAATGCCAATTTTTTTTTGGATGCCAAATTTTAATGTCACTGTTCTGGCTCCATAGTCTGACCGATTTTTGGCCCGATAACGATTGCCGATACTAGAGGAGGTGAAATCACCGACAGCCGATATGCAACCGATATAGTGAGTTTTTGAGCTGGAAAGAAAGCAGGCCTTGGATTGTGCATAGATTTTGCACCGATATGATGATGCAATAGTACAGTCACAGTGACAGTAGTACAGACAGATGGTTCCTTAAACCAATGTCTTTATTCCAGACTTTTAACATTTAACATACTTTGCTCCTTTTTTCAGCCATCTGTGAGGAAGTGATGCGGCACGCTCGTAGCCTTGATGTTAAATATGCCTGACGTTACTTAATTTATTGTGTTAACGAACAGACATGGCCAACGTTTCGACCTGGAGGTCTTCATCAGGGCAAAAGAAAAAAACAAAGTGACGGAGTTTAAATAGATGCGGGTGGCGAGTTGATGCGGTGGTTGTGTCCACCCACCCGGGTTGGTTTAGGTAACTAAAAGGGGACATTTCGGCGCAGGAGGGAGCGGAGCATGGATGCGATCTCCTTCAACCATGCACAGAAAAAGGGAACGATTGGAAAGGTTTTTCTGATTTACTGAGAAACAATGCCCAGGTCAGCAATGCATGCCAAAAAACATGTCGTTCATTTGTCCCCTCCATAAACCAACCCAGCTGTGGACACACACAATCAAACCAAGCCAAAATGAAGACGATAAAATAAAAGTGATCCCGCGTCGTGTCAGGGAGACTAGTGCTTTCTTGGTTCAATCCTTTTAGCATTGTATTTGTATTAAACTGTACCCTTCGGTGCTTTTGTGCAAACTTTTAATAACGTTTTCAATCAATTAAAAGTTACTATAGCAAGCGCATAGTGGGGAGCGTTCCGCGTTGTCTCACAAACATGGAGAAATGAACACAGGACAATCCAGTCCACAATTATACAGCAATTGTGGCTTGTGGAAAAGGGGGAAAAGTCCGCTGGTCTTCCGCTGGTTGGTCAGGTGGCTGGGAGGTTTCGTGGTGTAGAGTGGGGAAGGGACTTCACTGAAATGTGAGCTGAGCCAAAGTCTCAGGCTGAGCTCAGCGCGCCCCACTGGACAAAATAAATCAGCACACCAGCGCGTGCTTTTGTCATTGACACACTTTTTTCTATCGGCGCAACATTTCACCGATACGATAGAACCCCCGATAGAAATTAGGCCGTTCTATCGGGCCCCGATATATCGGTGGCCGATAATCGGTCGGTCACTAGTCTTGGATTGTGTGGATTGTGGGACTGATCCTTTTACGAGGTCCGTGTCGAGGCAAAGCAAGCTTTGTACTAGGGATGTAACGGTTACCGGTGTCACGATAAACGATGGTAAAAGTTTTAATTACCATGGTAACCGCCGCCGTTGATAACCACGGAGTGGGAAACTCGCGAGATACGCATGCACAGCGCGCAACGTGCGCTTGTTATGTAGTGAAGAAGACATGGCGGAGGGAGGACGTGATATGGCGGCCCTCTAGGCATTTTTCCGTCTTCAAAGAGAACCAAATCTGCAGTCTGGGCGTATTCTGGTTATTATAAGAATGCTCAGGGACAGCTGGTCGAGGATGGCAGCCCTGTCTGCAGGAGCTGCAAGAAGAAAGGTCCTGCGAGGGGCGGCAGCACATCCAATTTACTTACTTTCACTTTACGACCAACACCCTCAACCGTTCAGCGAATGCAAGGTAAGCTAACCTTAAGCTCGGGTGATGTATGTGTATGTCGAGTTTTCGCTGTCTAATTTGCTGGTGTCACTAATGTAAACTGACCAGATAGTGGTATAACTGAACAAAGTTGATCCATGATTTTGCACGTTATCTGAACCGCTTATTATTTGTAGATTTCACTTTTTAAAGTCAACCTGGAGCAGCGTCTACCTGTGGCTCAGCAGACATCTGACCAATCAGATTGACCGAGTCCACTGACAACAGACGAGCAGGCAGACAGAGAGACAGACAGCCAATAAGTAATATCAGAAATATAATACTTGTGGATTATTTGTAGAATAGAATAATATAAAATGGTGAATATAACAAGTGTCTAGATAGAGATAAGAGCCAAAATAGAGTATTCATAATTCATTTAACAATTATCCTTTTTGTTTTGATATAAAAAAATATCCAACCTGTTTCTAACAAAAGTGATATGATCTAAATTGTGAGTTTTGTGATCTGTTGGTTGCACCCTTAGTATTGACAGCAATAATTAATAATAACATTTTCTATTCATTTTTTTCACAGAGAGGTTCTGCTGGCCAATCGAGTGCTACTGCCAATACATCTCATTCTACTGTACTTAAGGTTTATTTTGTACAGTTTTGATACTTACTTTTTATTTTTTATACTTATTTATTGTTGATTTTGCAGTGTTTTGTTAAGGTTTTGGATTTAGACTATATTGATACATAATAAATCTATTTAAGTATAAATCTTGGTGAAATTATTTCAGTTTATCAGTGTATCTGTGTTTTTTCAGCATTTTGAAGACATTTTAAAAATACCGCGGTATACCGATAACCATGATAATTTTTGTCACTATTACCGCAGTGTGAAATTTTCATACCGTTACATCCCTACTTTGTACTGACCCTTGTTACTGAAGCAGTCCGATGTGAAGTGGTTAGCACACACATACAAGCTAACATGAACCGCAGCCGGCACGTTGTCATTACAAATGAAACGCAACCACTGTCTCTTGCGTCCTTCTGTAGCTGGGACAGAATATAGGCACTGATGTTGATTTTTACAACCAACAACAGATCAATTTGCGTGTCTAACTCTGAGCGATGACATTGCGAAACACTGCTGTCTTTATTTATGTTGTTTATTTCGGACATGTCAATTCCTCATCATCACATTTCATCATTGTTCGCTGAAAGGGAAAAGCGGGAGAAGCCAAAGCTTATCTAGTCCCGCCCCCATCCATCTTACCACTGGACACACCGAACCTCACCTCGGGGATGGACGCCCTCCTCTCGGATATCTCCTATCACCGCGCAGAGGAGGCGGGCCTATGAAAATGACTCCTTTTGTTATGTAAAGACAGAAGCTGAATCTGAACAGCCTTTAGGAGCGCCATTTTACCAGTGGGTGGGCTGCAGAGACCATGCAGGAATTGTTTGCTTTCCTCATTCTGGGAGTTGGCAGGCTCAGGGAGGACCAGATTTTATATGTACCTGAGAAAACGTGTCTTTCATAATAAGGGACCTTTAAGTCAGAATTTTATCATAGCATTTTTGCACATCCGGTTCCTTCGTCTCAAAATCTATGAGCTTTCTGAATTGGTTTTCTGAAATAAGGTCTGTGGTAAACACAGGTGTCTTGATCTGCAACATAAATGTGACATCAAATGTCCCAAAAGTTAAGTATTGACTGCTTATATGCCTTCAAAAAGGTGGTTGCTAATAGGTGGTTTAAAAGAGACTACAGAGGTTGTTGTGGACATTAAATGTCATCACAGCGAACACACAGATAGGCTTTTTCTTGACAGAACCAGGAACATGCCAACTTTAGGGTTGGTTTATAAAAATGGGTCGTACCTACACCACTCTATACAGCCAGGGGTTGAGGACCACTTTTAAAAGTGTGGTTTCAAGTGGTCTGATGTGATCAATGCAACTAGCGTTTTTTCTCCAGCCCTGTTGCATTGTGGGATGTATTTAATATTTGATCTCCTTGATCTATAGGTCCATGTGTGGCAGGAATCGTGGGCTACAAGATGCCAAGATACTGTCTGTTTGGAGATACTGTCAACACGGCCTCTAGAATGGAGTCCACCAGCCTGCGTATGTATAAATACACACACACAATAAACAACACACACATCTACAGAACTCACAGAAAGACAGTTATAGTGGAATCTGGATAGGTGTATTTTGGCATTTGCCCTTTGGGAGCGTTCCCTCTTGCCTCCCTGCATCTCCATCTATGAAGCACATATCACCAGATGAACCAGTAGCTGTAAATACAATTACCTAGTTAGCTTAGTTGCAGTTAGCAGTCGACAGTGGTGTCGACCAGGACCTGTCTCTGGGAACCAGAAAAATTTGGCAGGTTAAGGTGGGGACAGAAGAGGCATGAAGCTCGAGAGGCTGGACATCAATCATTGCCCAGAGTGGTGTTCGTACAAAGTGTGAGAAAAAAGGGATGCTACTGCTGCCACGTTGAGCTTGAGTTTGATGAAACCTGTTTTATAGTGTGTGTGTTTTTCTTTGTGTGTTAGCACAGAAAATCCATGCCAGTTCAGAAACCTACTTGGCTCTGATCAAAGACAACGCCTACGAGCTGCAGCTTCGTGGAGAGATTGAAGTTAAGGTACACAAGCAACGCTGTGAAATTCTGTTTCTGTGTAGTAGTGAGTAGAATCCTACCTTTAATATGATGTCACATTGTGTCGGCCGTTTATTATTTGAAAGGTTAAAGTTTGATAAGCATCTTTATACCCCTTTTGTGTTATATAAATGTCAATTTAAAATAATCAACAGTCGGATGAAAATATACAGCTATATACAGACTCAAGCATCAGCATAATCACCCTGAAGGTTTGCTAAGTGTCACTTTCCCTCAAGTCTTTCTTTCTCCTACCAGGGTAAAGGCAAAATGAACACATACTGGCTGGTTGGCCATAAGAACTACAGTGTACAGAATGACAGTCTGGTTTGCCACTGGAATCCCAATATGGCCAGAAAGAAGAAGACAGCAGTGGGCAGTGAAGTCTCTGTGGGCAATTTGAGTTGAACTGGTTCAGTTTTTCAAATTGAGGAGATATATTGCCTGTTTGTCCCTTTCCTGTATTATCCTCCATATTTTAGAGTTCTGGCTTTTGTTTTCTTTGCCTGTAAACACAGTTGATTTGCATCTAATTGCATTGTGATTTCCTTACGTTCTACACAGCGCTTCAACATCTTTGGACTCAGGGTTGTTCTTTTGTACTGTACTTTTATGAGTAGACTTTGGTCCATTTTACCTTTGCTGTTTCACTAGAGATATCCTTGTAATTATGTTGCTTTAAACATCCAAACACACAGTAATGATCTGCCTCACATCCTTGTTTATTCTGGTATTTTCAATCTGTTGATGAGGCCTAACAATCACTAGTAGACCAGCATGCTAGTAGCATGACAATATAGCAGGTTTGCCTTTTGGCAAACTGGCCAGCGGGGGTTCCCAACCGTTCATACTCATGCACCATGGAGTGACACTCCCAAACCATTGAATTTCATGTGAATGTACCCTAAGGGCATGACGCACTAAACTTACATCAACGAACTAGCTGTGACAAGAGCCGGTTATTGCCTCATGTCTCCTGGGTCTTGGCCAAAAGGCTGCACATAAACACGCTGCCAAAAATATAGCTGGCGGCCAACAAGCTTGTACGTTCTGTGCCTGCGTGAAAGGAAATACCTTTTTCTGACACCACTCTTGTAATATAGGTGATTCTAAAGGAGAACATGTCTGATAAATTTGCGAATGCCACAAATCATAGATACTACAGGAAGTTTCCATTTCTCTTTTGGAGCACTAATCCACCTACCTGAAGAGCAAAATGAACAGCTGAATCAATTTGATGAGCCGCCGCCAATTCTACATACTCAGTCAAGTAAGCTTGTTTTCTAGCCTAAGACCATAAGATGCTCTAAGAATTTGTTGCAAAATGACTTTTTATGACTTTTTTATTTATTTTTAATCAATTTTGCCTCTCAAGACCAGTATACACTGCGAGGACCAGTGTTAAAGAAATGTGATGAAATCTTCGGTCAGGGACTTGTGAAGAAATATAGCCTGTAGTCAGGTTCACATATAATTTTGTGGGAATTTTGGGGGGATTTGCTAAACTACACATTTTTTGAAAGGTTATTGTATAAGGAGCCAGAAAATCAATGTTTGCAGATGTCTATGTGGCGGCCATGTTGAATTTTAAAAAAATGGCCGCCGTAAAACTTTAATCAGTAATATCTCGGCTTCTGAATAAGCTAGAATTTTCAGGGTCAGGGAATCCAGTGGTGCTAGTTACAAAGCTACAGACCTTTACCACATTAGCCCATAGATGAATAAGTGGGTCAAAAATGACCCGGTGTGGTTGTTTTCTTGCAATATCATTGTAATGACAAGTTGTTCGCATTTAATATTCCATGTTCCTCAAAAAACATGTTTTTTTGTATCATCCCATTGAAATACATCCACAATATGGGTAAAAAAAAAAACTACAAATCACAATCAGTTGGTCAGATAAACTTGAAGAGTTTTTTCTTTGAGTTGGAAATTAGCTAATGTAGAACTTGGATGTTCTGGTACTATCGACATGCACATTTAGACCACAGTATGATTAAGCAACCTTTTTAATTAGACAGTTTCTATACATTATCGTAATCATCATCGCTTTCATGCATCACAGCTTGGGAATCATCATTGTTCTGGCACTGGCTGCTGCACTGACACATGTCAGAACAGGCTAAGTCCTTAGCTCTGCAGGAGCACCTCCCAGAAGAGCAGTCAGATTTACACTTGTATTGGACCAACTCAAGGATGGCCTTTGGGACTGGAAGGACCTCTGTGGTCACTGGTTTGAGCATGCCTTGAAGTATCCATTTTGCAGAGGATCCAGCTGTGGATCCTGCAGAGCAATGGCTGCCTGTGCCCATACTCTTATTTGGACATGGACTCTCAAGATGTGCTGCTTCAGAGCTCCAAGTGTTGGAGGGAGAGCTTGTCACTTTCTGCCCTATGTTTGCAAAACAGATTGCCTTCGCAGTTGAGGGATTGCCTTGATGTTGATCCCCTTGCTGATCCCATCAGTGACGGACTGATAATCTTGACTTGGGGCAGATGGTTTGGGCCAGCCGACCAAATACAGAGCGGCATGATTGTCGCAGCCATGCAGCCCCCAAACCATTTTTCACGGTCCCCCGTCAAGCGTCAATAATGTTCATAGGCTAAATGACAGTCAAGCTTCTCCAATTTCTTCATATCTACCAGAATAACAAAGTCATGAACTTTTACATCCGTCTGCATTGTTTTGTAGCGAAATGTCTTATTCAGATGTTCATAAACGTACATGGTTTGAAATAAAACAAATATACGTGCATTTTTTTGTTTGATTATTTGTTTGCAAAAGTTAAAAATGAAGCAATGCCTTCTGGGAATTTCAAGACTGAGTCGAGTGGACTGCGTATGCATGGTTGTTGAAAGTTTGAGATTGGAAATTGGAAGGCAACTGAGATTAAGAAGAAAAAAAAATGAATCGAGGCATCAAGCGACACAAGAGGGTAGTGGAGAGAAAGAGAGAGAAATCTGAGAGAGCACTGTTGGCTGACAGTGAAAAATGCTGCTGACTGATTTGTTTTTAAAATCAAGTGCAGCTTCAGCTAGCACAAGCACTGATAACGCTAGTACTAATGTTAGCGACACAGCAGCCAGCACACCAGGGAGAACGACAGCACAGTGAGGAATATGAGCAAGGGGAAGAAAAAAACGAGCAAGAGGAGGATGAAGGTAGACATGGATAACGAATTATGGTAAAACTTTTTTTTGATACGGGACGGCTGGATGATTTATTAATTTTTTTAATCATTGGGGTTGTGTATTGATATGTCCATGTTTTGGTGCAGTTCATAGCATCATTGGGGCTGTCAAAAGTGTGTGTTCTTGCCGTGCGTCAAAAGGAGGAGGTGGAGGTGGGTTTAAAATTTAAAATTTTAAATGACAATTACATTGTAGATTCACATTTAAATAGAAAATATGTTAGAAGACTGACATCAAAAATTTGTTGGCCACAGAATTCGTTTTCTTCTTCAATCCAGAGAAAGAAGTCCCATTAGAGCTTTGCCGATGGAACCACAGCGAATCCACAATGCTTATGTCTGGGTTGGCATCATAGACTGGTAGGCATACAAAAAAAACGTCATCCCTATGGCACTCAACACAGTAGCAGTTGGTGACCAATCAGCATTTCTTACTGCCCCCCCCCAATGAAGGCAGTTTAGAACCGGGCCTACTGTCAATACAGTCACTGTTTTTTTGCTCAGCTTCTGCACAAGCACCAAACTGTCCACCAGTGCTATCTTCCAGCTTGGCTGATGAGTAGATGTGAGGTCTGTGAGTCCTGTATCCATTGCATCCTGGTGGGTAGAACTTCCAACCTGAGGCGGCTGATGGTCTTCATGGGGCATGTCTTCTTTTATCAGCTTCTCAAGTAGATGGATTAACCTGGACTTGGCATGGCAGAATTGTTCCATCAGGAGCAAGTAGTGCCCTTGGTGTGAGAGTGAATTCATAGTTTCCTATGGCCTCTTTCTGGTTGATGTCTCGGTTTGACCTGGCAAGTACCATCAGCCTTGCAGACAGCTCCTTGGTCTCCTTCGGATCCACAGTATTGTCTCTGCGCTTCATTGTAATCTTCTTGTTCCCAAACAGGAACATCTTGTTGTTCTCTTTCTTCACAGCGGCCCAGAGGCTGACATCTCCTTTGATACGCTGTGACACATTCATACAACTTCTGGCCAGTGACATCAGCATTCAAGATCTGTGGTATATACTCATCTGGGATGTAGATACCTTTAGTAGTAAAGGGTTTCCATGGCTGAGTATGGCTGCCCTGATCTTGCCGATTGTATCATGTGGCGGCTGTGGCTTAGTGGTTAAAGCAAGTCCTCTAGTGATCCCGACTCCCCCTAGCTGCATGTCGAAGTGTCCTTGAGCAAGATACTGAACCCAAATTGCTCCTGATGAGCAGTTGGCGCCTTGCATGGCAGCCCCGTCATCAGTGTATGAATGTGTGTGTGAATGGGTGAATGTTGCATGTATTGTGAAGCGCTAGATTTCACTTCTTGTATTGTTAGACTGGAAAAGCGCTATCAAAATGCAGATCATGCAGACCATGTTCCTTCTTGACTGCACTTGGCCCAAGCTCATGATGCTCTGTGATTCTGTCAGCTTCCATGTCAAACTGACTCTTGAACTCTTTCGACAGACGAGAAAGTTGTGGTGTGACCATGAAAAATCTCTGTCTGGCATTGGCATTGTTGGTGATGCCAATGATCCCAGAGCTTATCTTCATTAGCTTGTTCAGGTGTTCGCATGCATGGTCTGCCCCAACAGACACAAAGGGAATGACACTCTTGGTGACTGATATATTGCCTGCTCGTAGTTCCCCCCATGTCTGAGGATGATTGGTCCTCAAGTCATGCATGTCTGCGATGTATCTTGGCCAGAGTCGCTTGTACTTGATGTGATCCATGGCAAAGAACAGCTTACTCAGTGCTTCTCCAGCTTGTAGATGAAGTTCCAGTTCAGCATTCCGAGTTGCCGCTATGAAGGACAGGATTGCTTCCACACGATGTAGGTAATTCATCACGGCCTTGAACATTGCACTCTGGGATTTCTGTTCCCTCCATTTCTGGAATTCTGTGATGACCTCAGCAGTAGTCCAGGCTTCCAGGAGGGTGCTGTTTACCTGCTTCATGGATTCAGCCTTCGTGTCTTTCCCTTCAGAGCGGCCAGCTTCTACTCCTCTGTAGCCTTCAGGCACACATCTTTCAGTTGTGAGTTGTCCTTGAAGAACTCTTCCAGAGCCATTTCGGAGAGTGCTATTTGCCTTGTCGTGGCAGGACCATACACATCAGCTTCCACCCAGGCATCATCTGTGCCCGAGTTCTCCATGGAGGCACCAAGAGCTCTGAGGGCAACTCACCCAGTCTGGGAACAACCATTTGTTTCAAGTCAGGTCTGGCATCTAGGAGCTTCACCACTTTCTCATAGAGGGCCATGTCAAAGGTAATGACCATTGGGTGATCTTCCCCAACTGCCAACTTCCTCAGCTGATTTGCTTGCATGATCACAGTCAGCAGAGATGACCACTCGTGTGCCACCTCTGGCAATGTTTTAATGAGTGATACAATTTTTTTTATTTTTGGAACAACAGCTGGAATATGAAATGATAACTTTTCATTACAAATATATTGCAAGAAAACAACCACACTGGGTCATTTTTTACCTACTCATGCATCGAAGGGTTAATATGGTAAATATAGCTAGCACCATTGGATTCCTTGACCCTTACAGTGTAGGTTTAGCAGTAAAAATCAACATTCTAGTTTATTCAGAAGTGAAGATATTACAATTTTAAATGTTACGGCGGCCATTTTTTAAACTTCAATATGGCCGCCATATAGACATCTGAGCAAATGCAAACATTGATTTTCTGACTCCTTACACAATAACCTTTCCAAAAATTTATAGTTTAGCAAATCCCCCCCAAAATCCCACAAAGGTTAAAATCTAAATATAATGAACCTGACTACTGGGACTGAGACCGACAGTGTCAGAAATTTTGGAAGACCATCTGACAATGTGAAGTGCAACATCTAATAACCAACTAATAGGAATGCAGCATTAACTTCATCACTCAATGCTAGTGTGTTGCAGATGTCGTAGCTTATGATACAGTAGGTGTTTCCATCATACAGTCTACCAACGTCAGTTTAAAGTATACCCAAGTTCATTGGGTCAATGTTGTGCAGTGTGACTGAATCTCACAGTCTGTAGGAGCCATAACCTAACTTGCGTTCTGGACAACTGGTTAGATGGGTCCACCCACTGACACATCCTGCCCTCTGCTCAACCTTCCACAAAATTTCCAAACAGCAAGATTTTGCATATATATGTATATATATATATATATATTAGGGATGCAACGGTACCGCGGTTCGGTATGCATCACGGTTTGTGGGCCACGGTAACGGTACGGTTTCAATATCTTAATATAAAACTACTCAGACTAGCAAAGGCAATATTGCATTGTAAAAATAATAGCACAATTCTTTGTGCATTGTCTGTGGTTACAGGAATTTGGATATTTGCTCTCTCTAGCTTCTATTCAGTAACTGCATGCACTAGTTCTTCAGCCAGGTGTTCACTTGTGTGGCTCTCATAAAGTGAATGAGTCTGCAGCACAAAGCCCCTCATTTCCCAATCAAGTATCAGGGTTCTCCCCAGAAGTTTTTAGTGTAGTGGCGCACCGTCAGCCGGCGGGGGGGAGAGAGGGGAGAGACGGTCGTTATCGCCGTCAGCGGAGGTGACGAGCGTCCGTTCATCCGTCCGTTCCCGGGCTCCTCGCCGTCAGCTGGGGGACGGACAGATGAACGGATGCTCGTCACCGTCAGCCGGGGGACGCTTTTTTTAACGAGAAGACTGCGACAGCCCACAAACACCCGCTACAAAGCAGCGAACATTGAAAATGTGTATAGCGGCGCAGCGCTGTTCACGGGGGGGGGGTCCAGCTATCGGTGGAGAGGTGCTTGCCTCAGTTCGTTTTCAATGTCCCCCCAGCATACTTCATAAAGTTCTGGGATCACTTTACTACTACAATGGGTTCGGGAGGTGAGCCTAAACAATGTGCTGCTCTCATGCCTCTGCTCCTGAGGGGATCACACAGGATGCGCGGCTGCACAGAGTTTTGAAAAAGTTTTGTGACTGGGAAACGTACCGAAAATGCTGTTGGTTGCCGTTGTACATTGAACCGAACAGGGCGTATTGAACGGTTTGGTAAAATACCGAATATTGTTGCATCCCTAATATATATATATATATATATACCTCACAAGTGCGTTCTCTGTGCTAGTCATCAGTGACAGTCCAGAGCCTCGGTGAGAACACCACCACCCCAGTTTTCCTGCCCTCCTCAGTGTTGAACCAAACTCCACAGTGAACTCCGACAGTCCTGGGTGTGGCGGGTCACATGGAGCCCTACGGCAGCTGTGACTGGGCAGCTGGATGGAGGAGATGAGAGGCCTCTACCAAGCATGCATAGTAGAGGCAGTGGCAACAAACATGACCTGCTGCCTGGCTCCAGCCGCCACATGTAACCGGCTTGGGTCTTCAGTTACCATGGGAATATCAGAGGCTCATTTGTTTTGGATAGTGTAATAACTTGTCATCGTAATGGAATAGTCCAGCTCATGTGCTTATTTGCTTTCTGAATTGTGAAACATTTGACTTAGTTTCAAAAATAATTTTACTTTGATTGTACAGTTGTAGTGTTCTTTTCTGTGGTATGTATTTATTTTTCCTTTTCGTCATTGTGAAGCACTGTGTCTTAAAAGTACAAACAAATAAAGATTCTACCTTACTTTACTACTGTTGTGACTTATCTTGAATGTTGCAATTGTTCTTATGTTGCAGCTTTATGCAGGAGGCATACACTTTCTACATTTATTTTTTTATTTATTTAGAGCGAAACTCTCGCCAAAATGCAACCTAGGCTTTTTTTGTGAATGTTTTTTGTGAGTCAAACTTTCGTGTAAAAGCATAATTACGACGAAAGAGGCACACTAGATTTAGCGTATTTTCATTTTCGGGTCAAACTCATTTTCAATGGCAGTGCTACGGACAATTTAACCATTATTTAACCAGATAAAAGCCCGTTGAGATCAAGATCTCTTTCGCAAGGGTGACCTGGCCAAAAAGGTCAGCAGCACGAGACATAACAGCAGTACATGTCGACACAGATTACAAGGAGTAACAGATAGAAGAAAACATACAATTTTAGAGATGCAACAGTAGCACAACAAACAGTTTAAGATTTGAAGCACAGCACTGTTCAGTGAGTTTCCGCTGCCTGTCTTTCAGGATAGAGTGGAAGGCTCCAAGTGGAATTAGTTTAGAGAGTTTCAGCTCAGTCTCTGAAGTATTCCATGCCGAAGAGGTGGCAAAGCTGAATGCTCTTTTCCCAAATTCGGGAACAACTGCTTGTTTTCTGCAATAAAACACACAAATAAGAAGGTATCAAGCCTAAGAGAGCCATATAATTTAAGGTCAGCCAATGTGCATATCTGCGTGCACCCAGAGAAGGCAAGTTCGATTTCAAGTACAATTCACAATGGTGGGTGAGGCGACTACACCCTGTGACAAATCTCAGTGCCGTATGAAAAACAGCATCCAAAGACTGGAGACATTTGGACGACACATTCAAATAAAGCACGTCCCCATAGTCAAGAATGGGCAGGAAGGTCACTGTGACTATTTCTTTCTGACCCTAAGACAGAAGCAGGTTCTATTTCTGAAAAAGAACCCAAGTTTCACCCGAAGTTTAGTGACCAGCTTGTTTATATGGGCTTTAAATGAAAGCTCCTGATCTATATAGATAGATAGATAGATAGATTGATAGATAGAATTTACTCTAAAGATCCCAGACAGGGAAATTATTTTGTTACAGCAGTAGTGGGTCCGCAAATAAAACACTTTGTACATAACATAAATAGAAGGCAATATATACATAGTGTATATATACAATGCACAGTGTGCTATAAACAAAAAAAACCAATAACAATATATACAACAAAACAAAATATGCAAAATATATTATAAACAATAATAATATATACAAACAGTAGAGAGACCAGAGTTCTCTGTCAGGCAGAGGTGAGAGAGTTGTTGTATAAAGTGATGGCTTGTGGGTGAGTTGGAGAGGGTGGAGAGGATTATCCATGATGGATAACAGTTTTTTCAATGTCCTCCTCTCCACCACAGCCTCCAGAGTGTCCTGTTTGCAGCCAATCACAGAGCCAGCCTTCCTGATCAGTTTGTTGAGTCTGTGGGTGTCGCTGGCTCCGATTCTGCTTCCCCAACAAACTACAGCAAAGAAAAGTACACTGGCCACCACAGACTGATAATAGATCTCCAACATCTTGCTGCACATGTTGAAGGATCTCAGCTTCCTCAGGAAGTAAAGTCTGCTCATCCCCTTCTTGTAAACAGCTTCAATGTTAGATCTCCAGTCCAGTCTGTGGTTGATGGTAACACCCAGGTACTTAAATTCCTCCACCACTTCCACATCCTTCCTCAGAATGCGCAGTGGTTGGAAAGCCATCTTCCTTTTCTTCCTGAAATCTATCACCATCTCTCTGGTCTTGCTGATGTTCTGCCGCAGGTGATTCTGTCCAGTCCACTCCACGAAGTTGTCCACCAGTGCCCTGTACTCCTCCTCCTCTCCCTCACTTATACACCCAACAACAGCCGAGTCGTCAGAAAACTTCTGCAGGTGACACGACCTGGTGTTGTACTGAAAGTCAGTGGTGTATAAGGTGAACAGGAAAGGAGACAGTATGGGCTCGTTGCAGCAGGTAGATGACAGCGTCATCAACTCCCAAGTGGGGCTAGTAGGCAAACTGCAGAGGGTCTAGCAGGGCTCTCACCTGCGGCCTCAGGTAGGCCAAGACCAGTCTCTCCAGCACCTTCATGATATAAGATGTGAGGGCTACAGGTCTGACGGTGTTGACTTCTTTGGAACAGGAACCAGGCAGGACGTCTTCCAAAACACCGGTATTCTCTCCTGACCCAGGCTCAGGTTGTAGAGGCGTTGTAGGACAGGAGACAGCTGGCTGGCACATGTCTTCAGGATCCTGGGGCTGATACCGTCAGGGCCTGCAGCCTTCTGCTGGTGGAGTCTCTCCAGCTGTCTCCTAACCTGGCCTGTAGTCACAGTCATGCGGGGGAGGCTGTTGATGTCTTCAGTGGAGGACGAGTAGGTGGAGAAGGAGGACATTATGCCGGTGGCACCCGCCATCAGCGGGACGGAGAGGGTCAGCGGCGGCCACATAAGGCCTGTGGCACTTGCTGTCGGCGGGAGGAGTGGATGCAAGCCGGGGACGGAGAGAATCGGTTCGGCCCTAGTGACCAGCGTCAACGGACTCTGCAGAAATCCAGACATTACCTGGTGACAGGTGCTGAAACGATCAGGGGTAAAGTAGACACTGCAGAGACGGGTGTTGGTGGTGATGTTTAACTACCCACAGTAACGTTAGCTCCTCTTGACAAAATCGATCAACCGTTTCCCTACGCTGTCATCCGAAGGAAACTTAAATAAGCTAACAGCGCCATCACCCTGCACACTGTGGCATCCAGGAAAGATGCAGAGCATGTGGAGGAGACATGGCTGTTTAGCTGACTGGTTGGCTGGTTAGCTAGCTGCAAACTATTGTAAGCGATGCTATCCAAGACTGGAGAGCGAGTGGGAGAACCGCTGAAGCTGACGCGCTGAACGTATTTATACCACTTCCGCAGCAGGGCCGGGTTTATGCAAATCATGGCCGCGCTACGTAACACGGCCATGATTTCTGACCCGCCCATTAAATCCTGAACACAGAAATTTTGAAAAACAGTTTGTGAGCCTAGCTCCAAAATTAAATTCTAAATGGTGGAATGGCTTTTACATGTTTTAAGTAAACACATTTATGACCTGTTTAATGTGTTTAGAAGAAAATGGCTGATTTTGCTTTACACAGACTTTAAGACAAAAGGTAACATCTATCTATGGTCACATTATGCTATATAAGAAATGAGAACTTCCTCCATGAAATGCACAACAGCACAACTTTAATAGCGCAATGTGCTGCAGAATGAAAAAAGCAAGCTCTTAAAGAGTGTGTTTTGACTAGATGAATATAGGTTTTGAAAAAGTTGCTGTCTCTCTGCTTCGAAGGAAGGTGCTGGCTACACTGTGTGTGGATGTTATGACTTGCACCTTCTTTTTGTGCACTTCTGTTTGACATTGTGCCTGCAGTGCATCACGGCTGCCCTTGTTTCCATAGTTAATAGCCGCCTATATACTGGGCAGCCTTATCTGGCAAGGCCAAACTCAAAATTTGACACTAGAACAACCAAGGCATCCTTTTGACTGTTTCAAATTTTCAATGGAATAACTTTGTTGAAATAAAACCCATGGAACTATAGACTGTTCTCTCTTCTGACTCTTCCTAAATGTGTGTATATGTTACATCCACTTCTTTTTTCTCTTTCCACAGGTCAGAGATTGCCACAGACATAGAGGCATGCTGTTGCACTTTGAAGAATAAAGAATCTTCCAGCAAAAATTAAAGTTTGTTGACTTTGACTGACAACTGACTGTGCATTGTTACTCTGCATACAACCTACATTGTCATTACTTTGAAAAATAAAGCTTGACAATATTTATAGAGTTATCACTTGTTTTTGATAAGCATATTTGCTTTTGAGACATGCATGCCTAGACCCAGTCACAGTGATTCCAATTTCTTATACTGAAGGTTAGTTTTTTTAAACTATTCTGAAGGTGATTTCATTATTTATCTAATAAAGTTTCTTTCTAAAATGGATTTGTTTCTAATTGCATAAATGTAAAAACAAACATAGCATTTTACCTTATTTTATTGCCTATTTCACTCCTCACAGCAGACACACAGACACCTCTGGGTCGCAGGAGGAGGCCAGATCAACCTGTGACCGCAGTGTCTGTACGGTGATGACTTATAACATAAGATTTTCCAAAAGAATATGGTCTTTCTTGGTAAAAACTTTATATATTGAAGTAAAATGAAATACAATACTTGAATGATGGAAAATAACTGGGTCCATCTTATATATTAGCAGATAAAGTTGTTGCATCTTTTGGGCAGTAAGATTGTCATCCCTACACATTTAAAGTGGCCTATAACATAATCTTACAGACACTAACACAAATTGATTATATTTTTGGTGCATAGAGACCGTGGTCACAAGTTGACCTGGCCGCCTTCTGCGTCCAAAAGGTGTCTGTGCTTATGCTCAGAAGCTATGCTGTCAGTCAAACTATGGTTAGTCTGGTGTAGTGGATTGGTTATCACGCATCAGGTTGCTTTTTTCCTCAATGAATCGAAGTTCGAGTCCCATGTTTTATTTTATTTTTTCTCCGTTTCGTTTAAAAGGGTTCCTCTGTGAAGAATGTTCACTCAAATAGACAGCTAAGATGAGCGTGTGCATTTCATAAAGGTTATGCTTATGTGACAGGTAGAGTTCCCACCCATCCCCCTTCCTGTTTCAGCCACACCTTGCAATCAGTGATTAGCGCCAGGTGATACCTAATCATTCAGTCCCTTGTTCAAACATAGCTGCAAGCAGCCAGCAGCAGGCTTGCCTCGCTCTGTCCTTACACTACATTGCTTTAGGGATGCTAATGGTTAACTAAGGTATGTAGTTTTGTCCTGTCAGTCATATACATATTGTCAGCTATTTGTTCTTTATGAGGTACCTCCCTGGTGTCTGCAGGTGTGTTTGCGGTAACATGAGAGCCAAACCAAGGTAGTGGGGGCGTTCCCCCCCCCCCCCCACGCAGTGCAGCACTAGTGAGAGGAGTGTGGTGCATTTAGTGCCAGACCATGCACATAAGTTGTTTAGTGTAAATGCAACTCCCAGGTATGTAGTTCCTTTATTTTATTGAAATGTTCGATTTGGGGGTAATGGACTATAGCTGTGGAGAAGTTGCATGTTATATGACCCCTTGAACAGGAATAATACACATGCTTTTCATACTAGGAACGGGAATATGACAGAGAACACCACATGACCTAATTGTGGTTCTGGCAAAGGAGGAGCTCTGGCTACTGCTGTTTTTGCCCACCCTTTGTTAATACTGATTTTCTTTGTATTTATAGGTTTGGTCGCTGGGTTTTGTCTATCTTTTGACTATTAATTCTTGATATTTTGACTTGTTTTCTTTGTTTTAGTTTTGTTCTCATTGTTCCGTTTTGGGTTTATTTACCTGAATTTAGTTTAAGAACTCTGCTTGGGAAGATGGCTTGTTGTGACCAACTGTTTGTGAACCAGTGATAACTGTGGTGTTTTAGTGCCAGTGCCGGCGGGTTGTCATAGGCGTACAGGTGGGGGTCACTGGGTGGAGGGTTCCCCCCTCTGGGTCTATTGCATGCTAAATTTACTGTGTCCCTTTTTTTTTATACAAAGAAGTGAGTTTTAAAAACCTACTATAAGTGCATGAGTAACCTGTGTGTCTTCTGCTTTGCAGTGTGAGTGGCTTGTTCCTTCCTGTGCCTGGTGGTGGTGGTGACCCCCCTCTTTCCCTTCACTTACTCCCTCTTGTGGACTTCTCTGACACCCTCTCTCCTGCATTGGTAACCCTTTTTAGCATTTAGGTTTTTTTAAAAGTATATTTTGTAATAAAGCAATGTACTTTTAACCTGATCTCATCTTTGAATCCTTATTCATTTGAGCCACAAATTGATCTGCCGTCTAAATAAAAATAGAAAAGTGTTTGAATTGGAACTCCCATCTCTGCTCCTTTTCTCTGTATTAGAACTTGTGTGCTAAGTGGGCATTCTCTGGGTGAAATTCCCAGAGTGGCGTTGTCGCATTTGCTGTCAGGGGCCTACAGTTGCCCTTGCCACACTTATTCATGTTATAAATCATCACCGTACAGACACAGTGAACAGATGCTGCGGTCACAGGTTGATCTGGCCTCCTCCTGCGACCCAGAGGTGTCTGTGTGTCTGCTGTGAGGAGTGAAATAGGTGATACGGTGAGGCACCTGCGTGATCTGATTGGTATAGTGGTTTAATTACCGAGCTGGTGTTTTTTCCTTCAGTGAATGTGAGTTCAAGTCCCGTAATTCTTTTTTTTTTGTTTTGTTTACAAGGGTTCCATAGTTCCTCTGTGTGATGCATGTTTAGTCAAACAGGGAGAAGACTCGAGTACGTGTTTTTAATAAAGGTTTATTAGAGATACACATTCACAGGAAGAGCAGTTCTCCCTTTTCCTGTTTACGTCTTCCGTAACTTCCAGCAACTTTGATACAGCGACTGAGGGTTAGACACGTTTAATCAAACAGGAGCCCGAACACACGTCAGGTATGTTTTGCACAGAGAAAACCTGAACAAAGAGGCATATCAGAGGACAGCTACGTCCTCTCTTCCCATTTTCAACATCTGTTGTAGCTACGGCGACCACAGACGCATTAGGCTCACGGTCGCCAATTAACATAGACGCCTGTTAATCCGAAACACCGGTGGCGGTCTTACATACCTGATACGCGCTCGGTCTCCTGTTTGAGTAAGTGTGTTTCTAACCTCAGTCACTGGCAGTGTCCAAATTCAGGAGCAGCATCCTTCGGACTGCGTATTTGAAGTGCAATTACGTAACTAAGCCGCACGAAGCCTGTCCCAATTCAAAGTGTGCTCCAAATGCTACCCACAAATGCCTCCTTCTTTTGTCTGTTTCTGGAGGACACACCACAACCTTCGCGGCGACAAATTGCCCAAGATTCATTGTGCGCCCAAAGAGAAGAAATGAATAAATAAATAATGGCGACCTCAAGTGGCGCAGATCTCTCATTTAAATCTAAGTATTGGGTTTATATACTATACTCGCTTTTTAGTCATTTGTGCGTCAAACGCCAGATATGTTAAACTTCAAGGGACCTTTAAAACCTCAAAATATCAGTTAAAATATGTTGGTAATGCTCAACTTCATGCTTTTTACTTTCAGCCATTAGACGTTCAGAGGTTGATTTATATCTTGTATCGTATTGTGACTGTGGCGATGTTATTGACTTGTTTTACTTCATGTACATAAATGGACCAAGATGAACAGATTTAGATCAGTCTGTGATCCGTGTAGTCTAGGTGGAATAAAGAGCTAAGTTTATGATTATCCTTATGATGATTATTATTTATTTATATATATATATATATA
>CAEMYA010000838.1:4436-14993 GCA_903131615.1 Diplodus sargus | reverse complement strand
AGGGCAACGCAAGGGTTGTTTAGGGGGCGGGTCAACCTGACCCGAAGGGCAACGCAAGGGTTAAACGGAGTCCAGAAGCTGCAGAAAAAAATTCTATTGTTTTGATTGGCTTATTAACAACAATAGATAGAACAAAGTAAGAAATAAAGTTGGATGAAACTAGACTTTAACCTTACTGTAAGGAGCTGCACCATTTAAACTTCAATAAAAGTGCATAGTGAAACTTAGTAAAACAATAAAATCATAGAGGTACCTAGGTTCTCAGTCGACAAATTAACACAAACCAGTTATTAGCAATTAATAAACATAAAATTCTAGCCTCTAGGACATTGCAAAAAACTTGACTGGATGTAATAAATGTTGTCTTGTAAACATACTCAGTTGAGTTTCATAAATGTGCTCATCAGACCTTAAAAAAATTAAACAAAGTGTTTCTCAGAACAATTAGAAGAACATAAACACAGTGAATGAAAAGCACTTTGTTTATTATAGCTTAACTCGGCTTAAGGCACATGTTGACAGGAGTGGCGTTTACCACTTTCAGGTTGCTAGAAGCAGTTCAGCCCCGTTGGCAAAGGCTCGACCTCCAACGAAGTAAGCAGCCTTCCCTTGTTCTCGCGCTTTAGCCACCAGTGGCCACAGCTGCATCCTTGGCTCTCTGACAGCTGGGGACAGGTCTTCGGCAAAACGTAGCTTGTGATTTGATGGAAGGTGGACTTCTTTGCAGCTTTCCAGACGGCGTCGCAGTATATACGGGCACCAAATTGTAGAATTATCCCTCAAGGCTTGTAGACATCTTTCTTTGGTTGGCCGAGACGGTGCACTGAGTCAATAACATCGGGGAGTTTGTCCTTGTGCTCCGGCAGGATGGACTGACAGATGTCATCTCTTGGCGGACGTTCTGGTCTTTGTTTTCAGCCATTCCGTAGAGTCGCAGGTTCCACCATCGCGAATAGTTTTCCAGCTCAGTTATTCGTTGTTCCAGTAGGCTCGCCTTTTTCTCCGCCACATTGACTGATCGATGTGTGTCACTTTACCTTTCACTTCACGGATCTCAGCGCAGGCAAAGTCAACCGTCTTCTTTAGCCCCTCAATCTCATTGTATTGTTAGAAATCATTCTCTCCACATTCTTTTCCAGAGAGTCGATTCTCGTGTTGAAGATGACTGAGATTTTCTGCACAATACCTTCACTGTCTAGATCCAAGGAGCGCTGCGACTTCATTTTCTTTGGTGCAGGAGGTTTGGAGGGAGTTATGGGGAGAGGGGGAAAATCATGTAGTAGTCATGTAGGTTGTTCAAGAGCGGATTCTCCGTCGGTACCTGCATGCTGCCGTAGTTGTGGTATGCTAGCTGGCGATGCTGTTAGCCGAAAAATTTTTCCCTCACGTGTGTCGTTAAGAGACGAGAGTTCTGCACTATACGAGCTTAACAATAAGTTGACACGATGCACTCAACTCTGCATTAAGATACCTCCAACAATATACTTTAAGTAACTATGTCTCACTAATATGCAAGTCTGAAGGTGAACAGCTCCGAAGCGTACGTGCACTCATACCACAATCTTGCACGGTCCCCTCCCACCGATGTTGTGTCAGATCCCGGTTTCTCCTCTCCCTGTCATAGAAGGCTGCCTGACCGTGTGTGTGTGCGTGCGCATGCGCGCGTCGGGTTCCTAAACATTTGACATTTCAAAATTCCATTCTTTTTCCAGACCCTACTTTCCAGACTACTCTGTAAAAAAAAAAAAAAAGAAATTCAAATAATTTGTGACATAAAGGGTAATTAAATGTGTATCATGTAAATGAATTATGCAATTAATCGTTTGTTTTCATTATTCTGAATTTGTATGCCATTATGTCACCAAAAAATTTCCAGGAGATTGTAGCTAGGTACAATAGCACAAAATTGACCAAAATAACTTCAGATATGTATCAAGATAGATATATTTCAATACAATAGTCTCCATTTTCCATACTTTTTAGTGTTCCACCAAGGGTACCCTTCGATTCGATTACGATTATGGGAGCTTCGATTCTTCGATTATAATGATTGTCGATTCGATTATTGGTGCCATGATTCTTCGATTATTGCTATTTTTAATGCTTTTTCCCATACAAGATTGATTTTGTCTTCATCTGTGGCTACATTTGTAAATAAATAGCCTATCAATTACCTCAAAAAGCTGCCATAGGGAACAAAAGTGCATTCTTTATAATTAAATCAACTTATTCAGTCTGGAATATGGATAGGATAACTTAACAAAAAAGCTGCCATATTCCAAGGGAACAAATTGCATTCTTCTGAACAAAAGTGTGAAAAAATTCAACTGAACTCATGGATTAAAGCAAAAAAAAAATCTTTTGACTGAAATGTTTTTTCGAGCTGTAGCCAAGTCATATTCCCAATTTGTAATTTGTGAAACATGTTACAGGGCACGTTACTTGACACGTGCTAAAAAAATAAGATAAGATTTACAGCTTCACCCCACACCATGTTCTCTAATGCAGACATCAAGTTTAAATATTTGACTAACTGTGTTTTACAGGAGGATGATCTGAACAGCTGTTCTATTCACACTTAAAACGTTTTTTGTCTTTTCAATGTAATTTTCAATCTAGGAAATCAAACTGTGCCTTTTTTTATGCCAAGCTTTTACTCTTTCAAATAATCAACCATCTACAGAACTTTTCAGCAAGCTATTATCTACTTCTTCTCATCATCATTATCATTAATTATTATTAATAATAATATTGTTAAAGTGAGCCTCTTACAATTTAACAGAAAAATACATCATACAAACAGCAACTTTTGCAGTCTTGTCAGTCTGATGGCGAGTTATCACCTTTCTGTCATCATTAACCCATTTAGGTCTGAGGCCGCCTGAAAAAAACCCCTCTAAAACCTATGGCATTTCTATAAATGACTCTCTAAAACCTGAAGGTTTTCTGAAAAATTTTGAAAAAGTGCCAACGTTTACAAAAAATTAGGGCCGGGACTCAATTAAAAAAGTTAATCGAATTAATCAGAGGCTTTGTAATTAATTAATCGAAATTAATCGCATTTTAATCGCATATAAATATTTGACCTGACAACAGTGAGAAGCAATTTTTTTCACATGTATTTTAGTATATCATTGAATAATGACTGAATACATAAGCTTAAGCAACAAAACATTGTTGTTGTTTTTTTCAAGACCAACAGACCAGTGCAATTTTTGCCATAAAGTGTAGCAATAGCATATTTAGGAATACATTTCAGTAGGGATGCACCGAAATGAAAATTTGTGGCCGAAGCCGAAGCCGAATAAAATTTAAATGCGTGGCCGAATACCGAATACCAAATACCGAATATTGAATGCGGTTGTTAATTTTTTCACAATTTTTTTTTATATTGCATTAATAGCCTAGAATACATTTTTAGACATGTTATTCAAAGAAAGTAAATGTTTATTGAATGTTGACATTTTTAAACATTCCAGTAGGCTTTTCTTTTCAAAAAAAGCACAAAGTTTTTTCATTTATATTAGGCCTTCAAACAAAACATGTATTCCAAAAAAAAAAACTAAGTGCAGTGGATAAACCCACAACAAATGAATTGTCTTTTTGGCACAAGTCTGCCTAGCCACAGCAGGCTAATAATGTAAACGGAAGGCTCAAGTAAATCGCAATAAGTGTGTGCTTGTAACCTCATACACTTGTACAGGTACACAGCATATCCCAGGCCAGAACAGATTTGTCAATAACAGTGCTTCAAAATAAAAAGGAAACTAACTATGACATCTGAGACATCTTAATTTTTTTCTCAAGACAAAAACATTAACAACTGTGCCTGTATGTCAAGCCCCAAATAAAATGCTTAAGAAATCTGGCCCATGATTGAACCTATGCTGACCCCTGCTGTAGACATTCCAACAAAAACATGCATTAAAGTGCATTGAAAAAAACTTGCGTGCAAATAACAAATGAACTATTGTCCTTTGGCATAAGTCTACTTAGCCTACTCCTTCAGGAACAGTGGCAGGTTCTTCTTTATGAACAGTAGCTTCTCTGCTTTGTCACATGTCAGTCTGTTCCTCCTCTCATCAAGGACATTGGATGCAGCACTAAACAGCCTTTCGCTATCTGTGCTTGTGCATGGAGCAGCCAAGTACCTTGGAATGGAAACAACATTGTCGGTTCAGTTCATTGTTATTAAGCAATAAAAAGGAAATAAAGAAGAAAATAGACCAATCCCTTGCCCATCAGCTTATTGTTTTAAATGTTACTGTACATCACCATTTTTCTTATGCACTTTCACTGTAGTATTCCTATATTGTTTTATATTGCATTAATTGCATATACCTTTTGTTTTTACAACTGTAATCCTGTAGTTATGTTTTGAAAAGTGCTGTAAAACTTATTGACTTATTACCTGCGAGCCATCTGTGCCAAGTCAGGAAAGCGGCCTCGATTGGTCCTCCAATATGTTAGAGGATTGTCACTCCTGGGGATGAGGACTTCTGACAGGTAACAGTCCAGCTGTTGAGCAGTTGCACTCCTCTGCCTGGAATCTGAGTCGTTTTCCTGGAAGATTTCTTCGAACATGTCAGAGAGTGAGGGCGCACGCATGGCCTCTGTGGTGCGGATTCTTTTTGTCTCTGCGCCCTCTCCCCTGTCTCCAAGTGGCTTTAATAAGTCCAATTCAGCCTGGACCATTTCCCTTACCCTCTGTTTTTTCTCCACATCAATGTAGTGATCCTTATATCGTGGGTCAAGCACAGTCGCGATGCAGAACAGGGGTTCGGAGTCTATCTGACTAAAACGTCTGTTGACAGCTTCTAACAGTGCACTTTTAGTGGTTTTGACTCCGTGGTCCGTTTCAGCTTCTTTCTTGAGAAGACGCGTGAGTGCTGCAAGTAACGGGATAACATCTGCTGCAGATGCATTAGATGAACTTATCTCCTTTGTTACCTGCTCAAACGGGGCGAGAAGAGAGAGTGTGTTCTCGATTAACACCCACTGGTATGAGGTGTATGTAGCGGGCAGATCATAATCTGCTACGTAGGCAGCCAGGACTTGTTTTTGTGCCAAAAGGCTCTCTAACGTATAACAAGTACTGTTCCACCTCGTGCTTACATCCTGCTGGAACCGTTTTGGTGGCATTCCGAACTGTTCTTGAATAGACTGGAGGCAAGAATAAGCAAGGGGGGAATGCTTAAAGTGACCTACAATTTTCCTCCCTGTCGCTATGATATCGGCAATACTGCGCTGACTTAACACACCCTCATTGACCGCTATCTGTAAAGTGTGGGCCATGCACCGTATGCCTCTCAGGTCACTGTCTTCCATCGCTTTCGCCATGTTGCGAGCATTGTCACTGACAACTGCATGCACTTTAGCCCGGTCGATGTGCCAAGTTTTAAACATCCTGGTGAATGCGTCGGAGATGGCTGCTGCCGTATGCGACCCTCTGAACTCCTGTGAGTGAAGTACAATCTTTTGTAACTTGAAATCCGCGTCGACCCATTGCGTAGTTAAACTCAGCATGCTGGTGGGGCTGACATCTGAGCTCCGTATGTCTGTCGTGAAGCTGAGGTCAACATCATTGTCTTTAACCAAGAGCTCGTGGACGCGAGTTGCAACACTGTCATACATCTCCGGTAAGCACACATCCGAGAAATACCGTCTGCTCGGCATCGTGTAACGGGGCTCAATGTACTCCACAAGCCTCCGAAAGCCAATGTCCTCCACAACACTAAACGGTTGATCATCCAAAGCCATGAACTCCATTGCCTTCTTTGTGATTCCGTTTGCTTTGGCACTGTCATTCGCAAACTTTTCCGTCTTTTCAAAGACGTCTTGCACGGACGGAGTGGGCGTGCTGTGACAAGATTTCCTTTTAGCTGCTGCAGCCGTCTCTCTCTCGTACTCAGCATGCTGTTCAGGGTGTTTGGCTTTTAAATGACAAATTAAAGCAGTAGTGCTAAAGGTCTTTGCAGAGACACCCCCTCGAGATAGTTTGGTTGAACACTCGTTGCAAACTGCAATTCTTTTCTCGCTCTCCAACACTTTAAAATATCTCCACACTGCCAACATTTTACAGAAGGCGCCGGGTCACCGCGTCACTGGTCGTTGTTTGATTGCGTCACACGCCACTATTCGGCCTTGCTTTTAACTCACTCCACCGAAGGCCGAATATGGCTTTTTTTGCAATATTCGGACGAATATATTCGGTTACCGAATATTCGGTGCATCCCTACATTTCAGAGATTCAGGTAGCCTATAGGTAGGTAGACCTTCTGTAAACTATAACACTTTGTTTTGGGTCCTTGTACTCGGAATCGGGCTGACGTCCCACGCTAATGCTAGCTGCTATATGCTTAGCATGTAGGTGATGTTTGAGGCTTGATATGCTGCGGTGACACGCGAACTCCCTCTTGCATAATTTGCACACAACTGTGCTCTTGTCTACGCTGCCATCCGTCCACTTTTTAAAACAAAATTTCCCATCCGCAGGGCCAACCAAAGCGGTCTCATCTGCTTCTTCGTTCATTGTTGTTGTCTGAAGTCATGAATGCTATGCATGAACGTTAGTTGGTGCTCCAGTATAATCGGTACCCCTGAAACTCATCCAGTGAGAAACGTTCCACGGTGCAAAAATGAGTGCGATTAAAATGCGTTAATTTTTTTAACGCGTTAATTTTTCTGTAATTAATCGTAATTAACGCGTTAAGGTCCCGACCCTACAAGAAATGTAATTTCTCAGGCTCTGTAACAGATAGAAAGATGAAAAAAAAACATTTCATCTATAAATGCATCCATTGGCCCTAATGGTAAAAAAAAAATAGAGAATTCTATAAACCTCTGAAATAAATAAGATAATTGGCAATGCCTAATAAAAATTGCATTTCTCAGTCTCTGTAGCAGATAGAAACCTGAAATAAAAACCATGTGATAGCTTAAACTTAATATTACATTCAGTTCGTCTCATCTTTCTCTTTCCAAAATGTTACAATGCATAAACTTAGATTTCATAGTGATTTTCACATTAAAAGTGTAATGTCAGTGTAGTGTATGAAAAGTTAAATAAAGGGTCTTGGCTCTCTCAGAAAGACACTGGAAACTCAATGCACTCAATGTGGATGGCCTCCTTGCACTGCGTACAGCCATACACAGTAGCGCCAACACGACCCTCGGTGCCACACTTTTCGACTGCACACTCCCTCCAAGACTTTCTCTTCTGGAAGATTTTGTCAGAGTCATGCACTGCATTAGCACCCTCAGGTGCTGAAGAGCAGTGGGGTGCACTCCTTGATGTCACTGGCGTGATCAGTTCTCCAGCAAGGTCCTCCAGCCACTCTTTGTAACGGTTTTTGTATTTGGCTTTGAACGAGTTTCCTCCTGCACACCGAGCAGCAATGTATGCATTGTAGCATGCTACAGACAAACAGAAGAAGAAAATCCTCCTCCACCATTTCTTGGCGCGATGCTGGAACTGGTAGTATCCAGCCATCTGATCTAGCAGATCGACGCCCTTCATGTGCTTTTGGTAGTCTGCAAGGCATGATGGTACGGACACCTCACATTGACATGATGGCTCCACCCTTCTTCTCACAGACCCTCTCTCTGTTGGGTCATGGTAGTTTGACAATACCATTACTGCTTTCGTATCCTGCCAAAGACAGAATGTCAGATCGTCCTTTTGAGCCACTCTGAACTTGTGTTTCCCTAAGGAAGCTTGCCTGGTGAGCATTTAATTTTTGGAAGACCCTTACTGTTTGCAGGGATGGTACCACAAGCATCCAGACCGTGACTCTTCATGTCAAGGAAGAGGTCAACTCCTGAATAAAAGTTGTCCATGAAAATGGAGAGGTGAGTGCCGAAGTAGGATGCTGCTAGGTCCATAATGACACGGTGTGCCAGACCTTTTTCCCGTGTTTCCTCACGCCCTGTGAACACTTTTTTTTGTTTTGTTTTTTTAAGTTTGTGACATAGCCATTACCCAGACCTTCACGCCCCATTTCGTGGGTTTGAAGGGAAGATATTGTCAGAAAGTCTTTCTTTGAACTTTACCATGCTCTCATCAATGGTGACAAAGCTGTTAACTTCGTAGAGTGCCTGGAACTGAGTGGTGAGGTAATTCAGAAACCACCTCATCTTCCACAACTTGTCGGAACAGTCCACATCACCACATTCATTGTCCTGGAGGTGGAGATACCTGAGAATGAGAATGCATAGTCAGTTCGTTCGTTCGTTCGTTCGTTCGTTCATTCAATTTCACGGAGAATGGGTGTTTGTAAATTTGTGGTGTTTGTAAATTTGTAAGACACATGCACACTTTCAGTATCTTGTTGATGTTTTTTCTGAACTGGTATGGGATGTGCTGCAAAATGCCAAACAATTTCAGTCTCTGAATGGATCGCTCCACATGTATCCTGGCACTGGAGATTAGTCTGTTATTGTTCACTTCCTCCTGTGTGAACTGTCCATTTACAAGGAAAGACAGGATGTTCAGCAAAACCCCCTCTGGCAAAATATCCCGAATTGTGAAGCCCTTGTCAGCCATAACCATATCACCTGGTTGTAGATGCTGGAGAAGTCCACAGTCAGCTGTTATTGCCTTGTCTGAGGCACTCCCTCCGTACAAATCACTGGGGAAGGTTATCACTCCATTGGGAGCCACACCAATTAGAGCCTTCAGTGTGGTCCGTCCTTTGTACTGGCTGTACAAATGGCTCTGTGTGTTGAGCCTCCCCGTGTTAGAGGCTGCAACCTTGGTGCAGTCAAGCACTATCCTACAGTTAGGAAAGGGCCGGAAGCAGTCTGGCAGTGATATTTGGTTCTTGGCTGTCGAGGGGATGTTGCTTTTGGGCAGACCAACATACAAAATGTCATACAGCGCACTTATGAGGGTGGTAAAGATGTTTGTGACTGTGGCTGTGCTACAACTAAACCTTGTTGCAAGGTCGACATGGCCGCAATTAAGTCTAAGCTTCATTAAGGTCAAAAGCAATTGATCTACTAGGGGCATAATTTGGACAGTCCAATCAGAATGATACTGTAACAGGACAGTGGCAGCATCAGGCAATCCAGTGAAATATTGGACGTTGTCAGGATTGTTGGAGAAACAGAGGCAAACTTTTTCCTTCAGTCAAATTTCCAATTGTTTTTTCAATTTCTCATTCTCTTCTCTCAGCATCTCATTCTCTATCTCAAGCACCACAAGACTTTTAGATGTACAAGGTGGCTGTGCAGTTGCAATTTCAGCGTTGTGAAGTTGATGGATTCCTTCCTCCTCACCACTGGTAGGTGTTTCTTGTGCTTGCTTCTTCTGTTTAGGGGTATGGCTTACGTGGTCAGGGTATTGTAGGATCTTCCCCTCGTTCCATGCAAACTGCGATGGCCCAGCAGCTTTGCCATTGGGGAAGTGCCAACTGCACACACTGGAGTTGTAGTTTGGGGTGAAGTTTTCACGCCTGTTTAAAAAAAAGAAGAAAGAAATTGATCATCATTACTTAAGTTATGTATTAGTCATGTTCACAACAAGTACAGTGAAGCAGCCACTGACAATGAAAATCTCAAATGTGAGGCTCCCTCCAACAATGCTCAAATAATATATATATAGAAAAAAGAAACGCGCAACTAAAAGTGAAAACAAAATTAAGATTCTGAGACATGAAATAGTCCAGAACTGGTTAGGACAGGATTTAAACAGGTAACATGATGACATTAGTATCAGCTGTGCTCTTCCTTGTAGTCTGTAAAACCTGTAGCTACTCTGGCCCTTTGCTGATACCCATAATTAGCTAAATTGAACTGGGCAGCACAGATGCTATCAAAACCGATACCCCTGATATATGCTATGGGTTTTATAGGGTTTTACATGCCACATCTTCATGTTTCGGTTGAAACATGAGGGTGGCCGCCTAGCTAGCCGCCTTAGCTAGCTATCTAAGGCGATCTTTATGTATCGTATAGATAGCGGCCAGCTCGAAAAAGGGCTGAAGCTCGAAACATGAAGATGTGAATTCATAACAACAAACACCCTAGCTTAACCCATGACCTAAGTTATATCAGGGGAATCCGCAAAGAGCCGGTTTGGCTTTTGCGAGGGGCTGCTAACGTCAGCAAGGTAGCGAAAACTGCTTTTGTTTTTCTTTATTCATATAAGAATTGTAACTTACCGTATCAACTGCAGCCATTTCCTCTTCTCTTTTTCATCGCAAGGGAAGCGGTAGAATGACAAGTCAATACCAGTACTTTTTTTCAACTCCGATCTATTCGAGCAACAGGGGACACAGCACTGTGGCATGTTGAAAATACGTGCGCCTCAGCCACCACAGGAGAGGCTTGGACCCAGCTTGGACCCGGAAACAGTATTAACGGAACGTTGCTACGTCACAACTTAACAAGCAGATTGAACGAAGCTTCGAGGCAGAGATGCCTCAATAATTTTTTGTAATTGAATTATTCGAGTAATCGTTGCAGCCGTAATGTCGTGTGTGTGTGTGTGTGTGTGTGTGTGTGTGTGTGTATATATCTCGTGTGTGTGTATATATATCTCGTGTGTGTGTGTGT
>CAEMYA010000837.1:17969-36756 GCA_903131615.1 Diplodus sargus | reverse complement strand
TTAATAACTTAGTGTCATTATATTTTCTGTGATATAATTCCATCATCATTAGGGGCCTCTCTGGGCCCCCCTCAATCATGGGCCCCTAGAAACCGTCTCCTTTACCCCCCCCTTACGGCGCCCCAGTCTCTGATCGATCATCAATAATCAGAAGAAAAGCGATCTGAGCGGCGCAGCGCAGCGCGAGCCTCTTTACGGTGTGCTACGGCAACTCCACTGGGACAAACCTCGCAGCTGCACGTTAACCGAACCTCCTTTGTTTTCATTCTAACGTGTGAACATGTCGTTATTTTAACACTAAGAAAGGAATATCTTCATGTAAAACGTTTGCCGAATGAACAAGAAGGCTCGAATAGTTCAGAAAGTGATGTCGACAGAGTTTCACAGAGTTTTTAAAGTGTCTCTTAACTCAACAACTCACTAAATTGAGACATTTTTTAAGGGAGTCTGGGAACTTTCTCCAAGAAGTAGCCTACATAAGTTACATAATGAGTGTGTTTGATATGAAGAGCACAGCTACCTCTAATTCAACTACTAGATTAATTTATAGGGAACTATCTACATGTATGTCCTCCATATATACTGTATAATATAATATAATATAATATAATATAATATAATATAATATAACATAATATAACATAGTTTAAAAGTGACTCTGATCCATCAGATTTGATCTTCATGTCTGTGTACATGAAGATGTGTGTTTGTCGTTATTTCACGAGTCTTTATTCAGAACAGAAAACACTTTTCCAAAGCAGTCACTAGGTGGCGGTACAACGCCTTCTCAACACTGTCAAATTACTGTTTTTACATTCCCACTTAATTTTACACCAGCATTTAAGCACTTAAGCAATTTCCACAACAAAGATCAGTGCTTGACCTCACAAATAATGTCAAAATAATAAATCATTTCAAACTTCCAAGATTTTTTTTTCCTTTTTCCATAACATATTGAGCAGTAAACAGCAAGCATATGAGGCAGACTTAAACAGGGTAAAGTCCAATCTCTCCTCTGAGGGACTCAAACTTTTGTCTTGTCAGTGGCTTGGTCAAGATATCTGCCTTCATATCAACTGTTGGACAACACTGCACTCGTATTTGTCCATTCTGCACACATTCACCAATGTAATGGTAGTGAATGTCTGTGTGTTCAGTCTGTTTTTATGTTTAGAATGACTGACAGGACTCTTTGTGATTGCGATGTCTCCTTGATTGTCCTCCATGGTCACTGTACTCTTTGTACAAACACTGTATTGTTGTGTTTGATTTAATGTGGACCCCAGGAAGAATAGTCTGCATCATTATGTAGACTAATGGGGATCCAAATAAAACAAACAAACAAACTGTAGACGAATCACTCATTCCAAGATCAGTCAGCAGTCTCTTCAGCCAGGTTCCTTCTTGAGCTGCTTGGCTGAGTGCGACATACTCAGCTGCTGCTGTTGAAAGTGCAACAGTTGCCTGTTTCTTGCTGAACCAACTCAGGAACAATATATTACCAGTTGTTGAGCGACGGTCATCCTGATCTCCGGCCCAATCAGCATCTGAGAAACCATCACAGTTCCTGACTCTGACTGCTCAGACTTGAGGGCAACGTTCACTGCACCCATCAAGTATGGAAACATTCTCTTCACGGGTTCATGGGTTTACTGACACCATCATCTTTTCTCAACTTTACATTTGCATCAGCAGGGGCTGCAATGGGGTTCTGACGAATGGTTTCAATGTAATGCTTCTGATGAATAAAGACACAGTTCTTTGCTTTGTGTTGGACAAGAAAATAAAGAAAATAAAGAAATAAAACCTGAGTTGTGACCTGAATTTCCCTTTTGAATACACTGAGCTGCTCGGCTGTTGCAGTCCCTCCTGACCAGCCGGTTGCTGCTCTTCTGGGATCATCCTCCTCCTCTGGAGCCTCTCTTCACTGCTGGAGTCTCTGTGAGGCCACTTGTGTAGATTACAGCTTCAGAACCTCAGTAAACCCTGAATCTGCCTTTATTATAACACCAGGAGCAAAGCTTGCTGGATCAACTGGGTTCATTCCATTTTAATGACAGAAGTTTAAGCAAACAACTGAGTTATTGGTCAAAAATTATAAAACATTTTTCATTAAAGATGATAAAATATAAAACCAATGTGAACAAAGACCCACATGGAGCTGCTGACAGGACTTATGCAGCAAGAAACCTTTGTACCATCAGAGGACCACAAAGTTAAAATATGAAGGAATGTCCATTTATTCATTGATTAAATCATCTTTTTATTCTAAAAGCTTACATCAATAATGAGTTTATGCATTATATGTATATATATTGTTATTGATTGATTTACTAAGACAGGTGTGTAACCTTTAACACCTGAGACACGTGTTTATATATCTGTAACAGATGTGTTTCATCAGGAGGTTTAAAGATGTTATTATTAGTGGGCTGTGCTGCAGAGCTATAGGTGTCCATAGTGGGCTATTGATATTCACCGTGCCTCTTCTTATTATTCATCCTACTTCCGTTTTTGGCACTTTTCACGGCCCGCACCGTTGAGCGCATACAAATAAAAAAACATCAAAACGTGCGGCTTGATCGGACTCGTACTGCTATTATTTTTCTCACCCGAATATCAATTTTCCTCCTGTCTTCATCTGTCCTCCATCAGCTCCTTCACCTCCATTTAGTCTCTGATCCAAAGTCACATCAGATCAATAATCAAAGAACAGACTAGTGTTGTCACAATACCAAAATTATGACTTTGGTACGATACCTGCCTAAAATATCTCGATACCGATACTGAAACGATACCACGGCAGAAAACTAAAACATCATGAGATAATGGCATAAATTTTAGATAACAGAATGTGAAACTTAAAATTATCTTTATCTGTATCCAATAAGACAAGTGTCTTAAAAAATTAACAGCACATTCAGCACAAAAATAATTAACATAAATGACATTAACTATAAGTCTGGCAATTTATAAAATAAGATAATACTTTATTCATCCCACAAAGGGGAAATTTGCAATTTGCCTTTGATGTTGATCAAATTCAAACCTGATTATTAGCCTGCAAACTACATTAGTACACTAAAGTACAACACAAATGACCCAGACCTGGTGGAGGTCTGTGCTCTAATCAGACCATTTTCTAATAATATAAATTACAATATTTATTATAAATTACTGACAAAAATGTACATGTTATGATTATATTATTGGTACTGATTGACTTAAAATAGGTCATTTATAAGTGGTGTTGTTGATCAGCATACTTGTGAACTCCTGCCCATGTTATCCTAAAGTTCATGTTACGTTTGCAGACAGAGATGTGTGGAACCACATCAGACTGTTCAAAAGTTAGCTTTGCCCCTGACTGCCTCAAACAACTCTGATGGTGAAAATAGTTCGCTTGTCATGTCACAACACAAACCTCGCCTGACTTCCATCAGGGGGATGTTTATGTCATCTATCGCTAACCTGCAGCCCTTTGAACTCTTTGAACAAGTCTGCATGTCTGTCAGCTGAAAGTGGCATGAGTGCTCCTGCCGACCGTCCGAGGCTTGTTGAAAAAGCAGACGCACGGAGCGAAATACAGAAATATCTCGCTTACGTTGCTGACAATAAGGGCAAGCCCACAGGCTCCACAAAGCCCGTCTGTAAACGATGCTTTAAATCCGTAATGACCGGGAGCCAACACGTCTGTGTCGCTCTGCTCTGTGTCTGTCTGTCACCGTGAAGCCACGCCCACTCTGTCTGCAGGCAGTGAGGAAGCAGAGAGAAGCTGCACACAGGCACACAGACACGCTGCCCCGCTGTCGCAAAGTTCAGAAAGTACCGATACTAATAAAACGTGAAAAAGTATTGTTTTTAACGGCTGGGTACCGCGGTACCATTCTAGTATCGGTTTACCGTGCAACACTAGAACAGACCGATCAAACAGATTGATCAGCCATCAGAGGAGTCGGATCAGTGGAGCTGCTTCTGTTCCTGATGTTCCCTGCAGAGGAGACAGAGGACAGTTAGACAGACAAGCAGCCAATCAGAGGAAAGCAGCCAACCAGAGACAAGCAGCCAATCACAGACAGACGCACAGACCTCTGTTCTGTATCTTCATACTGACCTTTGACTTTGAGCTCCACTGTTTTCCCTCTCCACATGTCCTTGTTGTAAACTTCACACCTGTATATTCCTGTGTCTGTCTTTGAGGTGTTTCAGGGTCAGCCTGAGGTCTCCAGTCTTCAGCAGGTCTTTCTTCATCTCTGTTTGGTCTTTGTAATCCTGGTGCTGTTCTTCAGGCTGATCAGATCTGTTCTCATACAGGTGGTTTGTCCTGTATGACGGGTTCATAGCGGTACCAGCTCACTGTAGCGTCCTCAGGCAGGTCAGGTGTAGTTCTGAAGGGCAGCTGGACAGACTCCTCCCCCTCCTCCACCTCCACCTGACAGACTGAGAGGAAACAAAGCACAACATCAGCTGTTCAGACAGCAGCAGCAGTTTTGAATAACTTTATTGACTGATTACAAAGTAGTAGAGAAAGCTGAAGGACAGAACCAGGTGAGACCAGCAGGTAACAGGGGACAGAAACACAGGAAGTAAAACCAGGTTTTCCAGGTGTTGGACATGATCAGAGTCCTGATGGTGTTGTGATGTTTTGTCCCTGTGGTCTTCACAGTAATGTCTCATCTCAGTGTTCAACTGCTGTTTGTTGCTTCTCTTTGTCACTTTCACATTTCTGGACGTCAAATTTAACATTTTCTTTGATCAACTTCTTCAACAGGAAGTGAAGATTTGGTGACTCAGCTGAGAACTGATCATCAATCAATAACTGATACAAACTTTTAAAGCTGCATTTCTTTGTTCTAAGTGATGAAAAGACTTGTTGTTTCTTTCAGCTCGTTCTTCAATTTTCTTCTGGATCAAATAAAAACATCACATTCAGATCAATACTGTCAACTCTGATTGGAAATCAATCAGCTGATTGATGTCAGTCAATCAAAAAACAACACAGTCCATAAATACCGATTCACAAAATCTTAACCATGTCAGTCATGTCCAAAGAAAAGCTGGTCATCAACAACACAACAGAACATGTTTATAACACACACACTGGAACACTGTACACATCTTTCATCATTCTGTAATAATTAAAATCTAGTTTTAAACGAGCTTTCAACATTTTTACAAACAGTAAAACAGCATCATCATCCACAGCTGTCTCTGTTCTGTTTCTTCTGCTCAGATACACCAACATCTTTGTCCTCCACACAATTACATGAAGAAGCTGCCATTTGTCTTTATTTCTCTGAGAGGACCTGCAGCCCAGAATGAACTTCTGCTTCTAAAAAACTCCCCAAATAGTCTGAAAACATGTTACAACATCACAAACAGAGGCAGCAGTCGACAACACTCCATGAAACAATGAGAAACAGTCTCAGGATGAGGACAAAATGGACAGACAGGACTCACATCAGAGTTAATGACAGAGACAAACACAACACCTGACAGGTGATGCAGTGGTGTAGTCTAGTTTATTGTAGTGGGTATACTGTGATGATTCTCTCCCAGCCTCGGACACACACGTCCCAGACTGACACCCCATATGCACCACCACACTCACTAACGCATACAGTAGGCTACATGCATCCACACATGTATTATCAACAAATTATTATAAGCAACACAATTTATTATAAGTAACAATATATTATAAGCAACATTCAATCATCAGTATCAGCATCCCTAGAAATAACGCACGATAATATACCGCAGTATACGCCTCCAACAAGAGACTGCCATCAAAAAGCCACAAATAATGCTCAGAACAGCACCAAACATCAGCAACAGTACAAATAGGGTCTCAGCACAGTCAGTTTTCTGGGATTGCTAAAACTATGTGAGCTAGCCATCTGCTAACTTGATCCCACTCGGTGTGACGTGTATTAGATCATGAATTAAACTTACACTGGAATATCCCTTTAAGTTTTGCAATTTTGTGTCTTGTTTTATGTTATCAGATGCAAAAAAAACATCATGATATCGGCACCGGCCATTGAAATACCCATATCGGGCACTCTTTAAGATGACCATGAATTAACTATACTGTCATTTGCATATAGCAATTGACTTTATGAATTTCAATTGTTTATATCAGGGCTTTGCATGTTGGCTGATATTTACCTAACTTTCTGTCCCTCCAGTCTAACCATGGATGCCTGTTTTTAAATTCCCTAGCTTGACTCTCAGTCCACAAGGCTGGCCAGTTCTCACGTAAAAGAAACAAGGACATATACAGTGGGATGAGACCATTATAATCTGTTGACTAACGCTAGTGGACACACACACACACCAGGGATGGAAATTAACTTTTTTGTCCACCTGCCACTGTGGCTGGTAAATTCTAAAATCTACCAGCCACTTTTATATTTAAGCGTTGATGTGTACAGTACAATAGTAACAATAGTACAATGCCTAGAAACATATTTTTCTTGTACATGGCATGCACATAGTACTTCCCAATCAGTAGCCTACTTGTTAGAGTTGATTATTCAGTAATTATGTGATATCAATGAAAAATCACAGGGTTGAAACTATTCAAGGGTCATCTACTAAGCCGTGAAATAACAGGAATAAACAGGAATAGAGGAATAGAATAGACAAAGTGGTTCAAAATGAAGGTTAGATGGTGAGAAATCTATATCAATATCTCCCTGCAACTTACAGGAATTTCCAAATTTCAAATTATTTCCTATGTTCAACTGCACTGGACCCACACAAAGGAAGTGGAAGTTGCATCATTAGGTGATTAGAAGGTTAGTAATATATAACAATATCTACTTGAATTTACTGTACTTAATTATTCCCTATGTTCAACCGTTACGATGTAACGCCACATTTTCATTTACTTCCGTTCTTGTAAACTCTGACAAAAGAGCAGCCAGGTCAGCTGACCGGAGTGCGGAGTAACAATTAGTAGCAGTGAAGAGTCCCAGTGACGGCTTGTAGCAGAACGGCCAAGACGGTCGTTTTGGCCGTTTTCAAATATGTGCAATAAATCTGTCTGTATTTTAATTTAGAATAGTTTTTATATAAATTACACAAAAGACAAAGACAATATAATATATGTTTTACCTATTTCGGCCGTAAGCGGTCATATTGACCGCATATAATTTCACAGGGTTTCATTGTTAGTGCTTCTTTGCGAATTTACTTGTAAGTTAATTATTATATAGTTGTATTATATCGCCTGGTTGGCACCATGGGCAAACAAAAACGGAAGTTCCCCCTCCGTGAAACAGCGAGCGGAGCTGTTCGGTGCTGAAGTGATGCGACTCTGACTGTGTACCTGGGAAATCTGAGGAACAATGTCTGCATCCTGAGCACCTGCACACAAGTGTGGGCACCTTTAGTGGGGCGAAGGCAAAACCAGAGTCTTGTGATGTACTACAACACCGAGTACGGCGTGGACGTCCTGGACCAGATGGCGAGGGTGTACTCTGTCAAAGGCGGTACGGAAGATGGCCAGTGTCTTCTGTAACATCCTCGGCCTGGCTGGGATCAATGCCCGAATGAGGGCGGAATACATGGAGGGGAAAGCGGCCGCGGCAGTCGGCACAAGGTGGGCAGCAGCGGAACCAACAACCACTGCAGCAGCAGACACGGAGACGGAGGCGGTGCCGGTCCAAAGAGCTGCAAACGGAACCAAACGTGGGACACTTGAAATGCCACAAGCCCGTGTGTGGTAATTGTGCAAGGAGAGCGGAAGTAATCTGTAGACTGTGACCAGTGATCGGAATGAACCCGCCACAGAAGCGGCATCGGCGCCGGCGGCAGCTTCAGGTACAGGTTTCCAAAAACACTCAAACAGTGTAGTTTGCTTTCTCTTCATCTCCTTTCGTGGTACATAGGCTACAATACTATTGGAAATGTATAATCTTGCAACACTGAGAGCTACCGTCCAGCCGGGGAAATGACCATCAAGCAACTGTGTTCGTTGCCAGGTGACGTCAGGTATAGGTCACGGCCTAAACCACGGACAAAGAGCGCTGGGAGGGAGAGTAGTAGAGCGCGCCGCACACAGTGGATTTTATGAATGGAGGGGAAAAGAGGAGACGCATTGCCCTGCAAAATGTATTTTTTTTGTAGTTATTTACCCGGTATTTGCGAAACAAAATCACTAAAGTTCAAGTTCTGTCACAAAACTATATTGTTAAGGATCATTGCACATTTTTAAGTGGGTATACGGAAATCCTGGAGCTTTCTTAGTGGGTATACGATATAAAGTGGACAATTTAGTATCGTCCACTTTATGGCATCACCCGGTGATGCCATAAAGTGGACGCGATTTTTTAACGATTTTTCGTGCAGCCCTAGTGTGTGTTATGAAAACAACACAAAGTGTTCCAGACTGAAGGATTACTACAAGAGCTTGTGTTTGTCTCTTTTTGAGATTTGTGTGCTGGTGTCAACACAGAGTGTTTTATTTTGAAAAGTAACTGGATGTTATATTGTTGTTTCTGTACGTGTTCCTGTCTGTTCAGTGCTAAATTCTGCTGAATTGCTGCGTCCTGTTATTCTAACAGATTCTCTAGGTCGCAGTCTGGAGCACTGGACATACGATCTGTGGACTAAACGATAGGATGGGCTAAGGCAAGTTTTGGATGGGCTTGAGCCCACCCAAAACAGGGCGAGCCTCGCCACTGAGAGAGAGAGAGAGAGAGAGAGAACTGACCTTTGACCTTCAGCTCCACTTGTTTCTCCATCAGGTTGCGTCCCTCCCTGTTGTAGACGCTGCAGGTGTAGGTCTTACTGTCTCTGTCTGTGGGATATTTCAGGGTCAGACTGAGGTCTCCAGGTTCCAGCAGGTTTCTCTTCATCTCTGTTCGACCTCTGTAATCACTGTCCTGTTCTTCAGGCTGGTCAGAACCGTTTTGATACACATGGAGCTTATCGTTGTCTCCGACCCTCCACTCCACTTTATCGACTTTACACGGGCAAACTATGGTTTTGCAGGGCAGCTGGACAGACTCTGCCCTTGAATCCACCTCCACCTGGTAGACTGAGAGGACAACAAACCACAACATCAGCTGTACAGACAGCAGCAGGAACTGTGATGGTAACATGACCTCACTGTCTCATTCTTCTCTTATAATCCCAGACCGTTGACAGTCTGTCTCAACAGTCAGGGAGCTACCAGAGTAAAGATGCTGCCCAGGTGCATGATGGATAGTGTAGTAGTAGTGACATACCTGACATGAAATACTGCCTAAAATGTACTAAAAGAGCTCCAGAAACAAGAAGTCCAAGAACCAGGAGAACCAGGAGAGCTTTGGCCCAGGATGGGAATCGTTCTGTGGGAACCAGAAACATAAAGAACATGACCTCTGACCTCTGACCTGTATCTCAGGAGGTTTTAGGGTTAGTTGCTGACCTTTGACCTGCAGCTGTACGTCCGTCACTCTCAGTTCTCTCTGTCTCCCCCCTCTGAACCCTCTGACAGTGCAGGTGTAGGAGCCGCTGTCAGAGAGGTGGAGTTTTGTCAGATTGAGGCTGAGGTCTCCAGTTTCCAGAGTGTCAGTCTTCATGGATGTTCGGCCGCTGTAAAGCTGGTTTTGGTCTCTAAGTTCGTCACCTTCCTGCTGACGCTGGTGGACGGTTGAAGGATTGAGATCGTAGCGCCTCCACACCACTGAGGGCTCGTCCAGTTCAAAAGTCTGAGACTCACAGGGCAGCAGTACAAACGGGTCCCCCTCATACAGCTCCACAGCTGAGGCATGCTGGGAAACTGTGAGGTCACACAGACAGAGAGGGTCAATGACAGCAGCCTTATTTCATGTCATGAGTGAATGTGGTCCTCTGCAGTGTGTGCAGCCTGTAAACTGTGCTGCTAAAGCTCAACTCAGACTCTGTGTGAATGAAGGCCAACATTTACATCCACATGTGACGCTGCTGTCAGCAAAGCATCATTATTACGTCTGTGAACAGAAGCCATCAGAATGTGAGCGAGCTGCAGGGATCTAATCCTGAAGAACAGAAGTGAGGACAGTGTGACTGTACAGTCTTCTACATTCATCAGGGTTTAAAGACACAGTGAACATCTGCTGCCTTTAATCTGTTCTTCATGTGTTTCTGTGAAGAAAACATGGTCCTGCAGCTGAAACACACTGATGAAGTGAAGATGACACAGATCCACATTAAAGACATGATGTTGGACCGAGGTGACGATCAGATCAGAGGGAGGAAGGTTATCTTACCGTGCACGAGGATCACAAACACCACAAACATCTTCATCTTCCTGTCAAAACTACAACAAGCACAAAGTCCTCTTTACTGAGCTTCACTTCAGAAACACATGGAGGACATCAGTTCACAGCCAGTCGTCACTTTGCTGCTGCTGACCGTCCACTGACACCAGGACTGAACTGGACTGTGAGCCGTTTACAGTAAATCACATGTTGGATGCTGCTTTGTGAGCTCGACAGCTGTGGTTCACTGTGTCTCTCCTCATCTCTCTGTTCTAGTTGTTTATTCTTGGATTTCTGAGTTGTTCGTAGTCCCACTGGTTTTTGTACCGCAGTCAACTTTGGACTTTATACTGTATTCTGTCGAACAGCTCTTCTGTTACTTGGTAGTCTGTTTCTGCCTTGTCAGCTTTCCTCAACCAAGCCTAGCTTACTGGTTTTGCCTTTCACCAAAGTAACACAGCCTCAATAAACAAGTGTCATGATGGCTGTGTTGACTGTCCTGTAGTTGTCTCAGGTGTCTCTATTAGAGAGACGTGTCCGTGAGCTCTAGCAGGATCGAAAGGTGTTTGAGAAGGTTTGACACGATGGATGTAATGAGAAAACGAGACAATAAATTTTACTTCATTGAACATCAAGAAGTTCATCAGGATCCAGTTGGGAGTTCTTCATGAGAATATCTTTATTAAGTCATGTTTGAATCAGTGTTAATTTCGTTGACGAAGACTATGATGAAAAATATTCGTCAACGAACCTTTTTCAAGGACGAAAACTAAATGAAAACTAAATAAAAAGTCAGATATGATGACGAAGACTGTGACGAGATATAACTGACACTTTAATCTACAAATAAAAACGAGACGAAAATGTTTGGGTGGGACAAATGGAGAAGAGATCCAATCCGAGCTAATCTTTTTAGGGTAGGTTGACCGATGCAGAAGCAGCAGAGCCACTTTAAAAAGCTGCGGCAAGCTTAACAGCATTTACACAGAAGAAGAACAAAGATGAGCTTGCAGAACTTCGCACAGTTTCGTTGTTTACATGATATTTAGTTGCACAACTTTGGCGGATTTCAGCTGACTTCACTCGTTAGCAAGACGCTAACGTTAACGGTTTGCAGTGCACCCGGTCCGAGGGCAACGGCATGCCTCATGAACAACAGAAATGTCAGAGCGAGGTCCAGGACGAAAACGAAGAACTGATATCTGGGCACACCTCACATTTGACAACCAGACCGTCCGCAAACCGTGTGGAGCAAAAACACTCCCAAATTGAAGCGACATTTACAGAGAGAGAGAGAGAGAGGGAGAGAGAGAGAGAGACATGACATTTTCAGTTGACACAAACTGATTGGTTCATTGTGATCAATTACTTATTGACTGAGATTAATTGATTGTAACTATGATTGAGTCAATCAGTGTTTCCCCTAGAATTTTTTTCAGGCCCGGTGGTACCCACCGAAAAAACCCTAAACAGACGAGACGCGTGGGATGGTGTATTGGTGCAGTTGGATTAAGTCAGGTGGCACAGCAAGCAGTCTGCAATTCTGCAAATTATTATATATATGCTGAATGATATCACTTAAATAAAATCATTAGGCTTAATCTAACCTTTAATCTAAGTTGCATGGGCCTGAAAGGCTGCAGCGTGTGGTCTAAACCCATGTGAGCATCAAGCACAACTTTTCTGTACATTGCAGAAGGGATCTCAATGAAAACCCTCTGGGATGGTCCTCTTTTAACGGCAACTGCTGACGGCATAAGCGACAAAACATCCCTACACATAATTGAGATTCTATCAGTTATAAATATTTTTTTTAACAAACACATACGTTTTTTATTCATTTTACTATAACAGAGTTACATACATTTGACAATGCCTGGGAAAACTAGCCTGTTGTCTGTGTTATTTTCATCATTATTGCTTACCAAAAAAAAAAAGAGAGTGAGAGAGGAGCTCTTCAAAAGTTGGTTAGCTTACAAACCTTAAACATCCCAGAATATGTGCCCGCGCTCTCAGCGGTGGTACTCGCATCGTTACTAGGCAACGAAGCAGGTTGACTCGCGTTGTGCTGCACAGAGGCGCTCCTAATGTAAATGATTATTGATTTATGAATGAATTGATAGATGGCTTATTTTTGGCATATTTATTTATTTTATTTTTTTGGGCCTGGCGGCAGGTCTCCTTGGCCTGGCGCTACCACTCACTAAGACTAGACTAAGACTAAAAGATTTAAGACTAGACTAAGACTAAAAGATTTCAGATGACTAAAATATGACTAAAACTAAATGGTGTGTTATTCAAAAGACTAAGACTAAGACTAAATCAGAATTTGCTGTCAAAATTAACACTGGTTTGAATACATTTTGAGATAACTGGGGTAAAACTTAAATAAATGACAAAACATTGCTTTGTTTGTCAGTACGTTTAAATGCACAGCTTAGTCAGATTACAGCCATAGTTCGACTATGGTACTCAATCAGACAACTGCAATTGTCCGAGTATAAATGCCTGTGAGAAAATCGAATTACTGGCCGGAGCATGTCATACCCCATATGATACGTGGCACTGTACCCATTTTAAGCATTTTAATCCGACTATGAGAAATCCGATCCGGTCCGATTTTAGTCAGACTAAGGTGTATACGTGCATCTTAAAAATCCGATCATAGTCGGACTAACCCAGTAATTCGGTTTTCTTGAGTGTCATGTAAACGCACTGACTAACACCTCCTACAGTTACAGACCTGAAGTGAAGCCTGACCCTCAAGTCTCAAGTAAATATCCTCTCAAGCATAGTCAGCAGTTTTCAGATTATTTGTATGAATATAAGAGTTGTTTTTAATCAGATTGTTGATCAAATAAATGAATTTTAAAAAAGTGCTGATTCAGCTCCGACACAGCATGTAATCTGTACAGCAAGATTTTTGTGAGGAAGGAATTAAACGCCTGTTGAAGATCTATATATCCAAGGTAAATTTTCAAACTTTCAACAATTGACAGAGAAATTTAAACTCCCCAAACATAATTTATTGAAATACTTTCAAATTAGACACTGGATCCGCATCCCCCCGGAATCCCCGTTTGAAAAACATATGTGTGAAATATTTAACACTAGTAAGGGGTTGATATCTGCTATTTATGTTACTTTAAATAGTAACCTTACAATATATATTTTAGAGCCATGGAGAACATGAGGCTTATGTTTGCATTTTGTGTCTAATTAGTTCATATCTATTTTGCTTTAATTTATAAGGATTACTCACAACTGTTCCGTAGATAATGTTTTATTATGCTTTTATTTTGTATTGCTACCACAAACCGATACTGCTGTAAAGCGCAGCTTGTTGTAGTAAACGGTAGTAAAACTAGCCATGTGGGCACCTTTATTTTTGTTCAAAGTGGATATTTTGAGAATAAATTGCCGCATTTTGCTTTTTACTTTGGCCTCGTTTCCCTTTTTGGATTTTCTTTGGAGTTTATTGCCTTACGACAAGCACGAGTACAAAAACTTTACGTCCTGCAAAAGTGGCAAATAAGTTGCCACTAAAATATGACAAGATTAATACGAAGAAGAAATGGGAATCAGATCTTAACACAAGATACGACAACAATAACTGGTGTAAAATGCTTGAAATATCTCAATCAGTACTAATCTCAACAAAACACAGACAAATACAGTTTAATATATCTAATAGAACATATTATATTCTATATAGACTGCACAAAATACATCACAGCTCCTCTCCAAACAGAGATGTCAGAGATGTAGAACCTGTGAGGGGGACTTGCTTCATATGCTCTGGAAATGTCCTAGCTTGGAAAACTATTGGAAATGCATCATTACTATAACTTCAAAAACTACAAATGTCAAGATTCCCCCTGACTCGAGGAAATGGATCCTGGGAGATATACAAATTCTAGATGGAAGCTTTACTAAAAAATCACACCTGAAAAAATCCTATTCAGTGTGAGGAGGAACCCAGAGAAGTATGAAAAGATACGGGGCTCATTATTGTGTTAGGATTGGGGTTACCATCATTACAGCAGTTTAACTAGTAAATCAGTATGTAACTTGCTCCCCTGTCTGTTCCTTTGTTTGTCTTGTTTGTGAAATTATACATATAAAGAAGACTTCAATAAAAATATCTTTTTTTAAAAAGAATGTATTTTTATCAAATTTCATAGGTCACGGACAAAAACATTCCTCCAACAGAGGAAATCAGTAAAAATGTATCTTTCAGTGATTTGAACTGTAAAAACTTTTATTTTCTTTATTTATTTAAGTGAAATAGCATTAATTTGTCAGTTTCATGTTTAAAAAGGTTGAATCAGACTTTCTGAACATAAACTCATTTACTCCATGAATCACAGAAATAGTTCATTTTATTTGCATTAACTTCCTGACATCATTCACTTCTCTTTAATCTCAATTAAAATAATGGTTATTAAGTAGAATTACAGCCTCGTGGTCGAGTTCATCCACACTGCAGTCAAGCTGTTCCTGAGCGCTGGTGTTGAATAATGGCCAGAACGTTTTCTGCAAAATAATAATAATATGACTTTATACTTTTGTATAGCCAGGTATATTCCAGGTCCAGAGCGGACAGTCGTCCACAGTAACCGGCTCTGTAGCAGCCGTCTCTGGGCTCATCTCATCTCGGAGGATCGTCCCCGGTGCTGACCCGAACCGGCTGCATTAAATTTGTCTGCATTCATCTCATCCAGTTTGTGTATTGTTAATTTACATGTCAAGTCAATGATGTCATGTTGCCAATATTATTATAACTGAAAACTACTGATTGTATTAGTTGTGCACTATTAGTTTGCACCAGCTGGGCAGATTTCATACTCGTATCTATTATCCATTAATGAGAACACACTGCCACACTGTTTGTATTTGTACATATTATGTTTATAAGATTCTGTCTCTATTCCTGCTCTGGCTCTTCTTCTTACCTTTTCATTATATGAATATATATATTATTGTTGTCTATTGTTATATTGAACTTTGCTTTGGCTGCTGTGACGCACACATTTAACTGTTTGCAGAACTAATAAAGGCATTTCTGATTCTGGTTTCTGGTTCTGGTTCCCCTCCCTCACCTCTCCCCAGCACCAGTAGGAGAGCTGCTCACTGCACATTAGACAAACTGCCCTGGTAGGGGAGAGTGGGGTCATTTGTGCCAATTTTTACTTAAAGCACCTTTAAAGCAAGGGGATTACAGTAATGCCTCCAACTAAAACATGTACATATAGTTTATAATGTTGTGCATCCCTGGGAACAATCAATATATCAGAAATATAGCTTTAGAAAAAAAAGTGGTTTTGTGGCACAACTCTCCCCCTGTGCGGGGTAAGTTGTGCCAGCAGAGAGAATTCACTGGGGTAAATTGTGCCATTGATAACAGTAAAACAGATCATTTTAATCTCACAAACGACAATGCTATATCAAAGCAAGACAAATTCAATACAGAATTACTTATTTGACCTTTATTTAAAGTTTTGACCACATCAAAGGCCACTTTTCTATAACAAGACCTATACGTCACATGAACACCTAACTGACTCTTACTCTTCACAGATCCAGCCTAACCTAACCCTAACCTGAACTCAAAAGCCAGTTCACGGCATTTCATGACACCTGTGCCATGAAACATTGCTGCTAGTGTCTTAATATGGTCAGCTAGCTCTTTCTCCATGTTCTCGTTGAAGACTTGTTTGGTGACTGCTGTTCTTTCATAGCCTGGCTTTGTTACTTCTCCTATTTTTTTTCTAATCCATATATCTTTTTATGGTCATCCTGCAGATCTTCATCTCCTTTCCCATTGATGTATGGTCTTCCCCTGTTGCACCTCTTTCACTGCTTTTTCCATCTCCTTAAGAGGAGTTGAAATCTTGTCTGTCTTCACCCCAAGCCCACCATTTAGAAAAAAAATGCAACCCCCAGCTATTTTGAGCTAGACATCCATCAATCCATCCATTGTCAACCGCTTATCCAAAATCGTGTCGTGGGGGCAGCAGCTTCAGTAGCGAGCCCCAGACTTTCCTTTCCCCGGCCACATCAGCTAACTCTGCCTGGGGAATCCCCAAGCGCTCCCAGGCCAGAGAAGAGATATAATCCCTCCACCTGGTCCTGGGTCTACCCCCAGGTCTCCTCTTAGTTGAACATGCCAGGAACACCTCCCTAGGAAGGCGCCCTGGTGGCATCGTCATCAGATGGCCGAACCACCTCAACTGGCTCCTTTCCACGCAGAGGAGCAGCGGCTCTACTCCGAGTCCCTCCCGGATGGCTGAGCTTCTTACCCTATCTCTGAGGGAGACCCCAGCCACCCTGCGGAGAAAACCCATTTCGGCCGATTGTACCCGCGATCTCATTCTTTCGGTCATGACCCATCGCTCATGACCATAGGTGAGGGTAGGGACGAAGATTGACCGGTAGATCGAGAGCTTTGCCTTCCGGCTCAGCTCCCTTTTCATCACAACCGTGCGGTGAAGCGCATGCAACACCACACCCGCTGCTCCGACTCTCCGGTCAATCTCACGCCCCATCATCCCCTCACTCGTGAACAAAACCCCAAGGTACTTAAACTCCTACACTTGGGGCAAGGACACATTCCACACCTGGAGTAGGCAATCCACCGGTTTCCTACTGAAAACCATGGCCTCAGATTTAGAGGTGCTGATCCTCATCCCTGCCGCTTCACACTCAGCTGCGAACTGATCCAGTGAGCGTTGTAGATCTACAGCCGATGATGCCATCAAGACCACATCATCTGCAAAAAGCAGTGATGCGATTTTAAGGTCACCGAACTGTAACCCCTCCATATCACGACTGCGCCTCGAAATCCTGTCCATGTATATCACAAACAGGATTGGGGACAAGTCCGACTTACTTCCGAGTACACGCACGCAGCTCTCGCTTTGAGAATATTAGGGATTGGATGGCCCTAAGAAGGGACCCCCTCACCCCATACTCTACCAGCACCTCCCACATAATATCCCGGGGGACCCGGTCGTACGCCTTCTCCAGATCTACAAAACACATGTGGACTGGGAGATTGTATTCCCAGGCCCCCTCCAAGACCCCTGCCAGAGTGAAGTACTGGTCTGTTGTTTCACGGCCAGGACGTAATCCGCATTGCTCCTCTTCAATCCGAGGTTCGACAATCGGCCGGACCCTCCTTTCCAGCACCTTGGAGTAGACTTTCCCAGGCAGGCTGAGGGTGTGTAAGTTAATTACATTGCCTTTCCCAGCCTTATGATCCAGCCTGCTCTAAAAGACAAAAGGAGGAATGTCACATTGTATCTGTAGTGTTAAAAGAAGCCACAGGTGGCAACACTTCCCCCACATGGAAAGATACAATTTAGATAAAATGCCATTTGCTGTTTATCTGTTCTTTTATCAAAGGGTCACTGTCCTGAGAGGACAGGATATTATAACATCAAAGAGTCATTGTATTATAAAGAAACTGTGTTTATGACTGTTGTAACCGGAGGCAATCTCCTCACACTGACTGTATTTAAACAGAATCATTTTAGAGTTTGTCAGAAGAACGCTCTTGCCTTCTTCTCCACGCTGCGTGAATAAACGAGATCTGATTCATTACGCTGAAATCTGAAGTTCTTTGGAGACTTAGCAACTCTCTACCTCACAAGGAGAATTTCCACGACATTATGGCGACGAGGATGGGATATGGACGCTCCGCTGATCGCCGCCCGCGTTTAACCGAAGGACCTGTCGGCCAGAAGAGTTCCGCTCCGACAAACGGAGGTCTGGATTCCGCCTGAAGTTTTTACGCGGATGGCGGACAGCGGGCGCTCCATTTAATAAGTGAGTACGGCGTTTTGAATCATTTGCTCAATCGTAAAAAGCCTAGGTTTGGCATTTTGTAATCTAAGTCCTGTGTGGTGTAAATGTCAAGGTTTAAACGGGTCCGCGTCCTAGAGGCCCAAAGAGGTTCATGTAAATCCCGGGTATTGATTTGTGTTAAGTGTCCGCGACCAGAGGCACGAATTCTATTGAACTATATGTTTATAGAATTTTTCAGTTAAAAAGATTGTGTTAAGCATCCGCGACCAGAGGTGCGAATTCTATTGAACTGTGTGTTTATAGAATTTTTCAGTTAAAAAGAAAAACGAGAAAAACCTAGAAAGAAAAATAAAAATAAATAAATAATACCGAACAGAGCAGCACGAGGCTGTCAGCACTTCATGAGTAAAGTATACGAACAAATTGATTAATATATATATGTATCTACGGGGTGAAGAAATAATTTCAAGAGACTGTTGATATTTTAGGTACTACTTACGGATGAGTAGATAATACTGGTCGACCAAAGCCTGATAACAGGTAAAATAAGAATATAATAGAATATGATAATAAAATGATCCTATGTGAGATGCTGTAATAATGATATGATACAGTATGCCATTATATGAGGCCCCACTATGATAAAATGGGCGTATGAGTGATAAAAATATACGAAATAAGTATAAAGAATAAACTTTGATGTGACATTCAGTGACTAGAATACAGATTGTATTCTTAAGGGT
>CAEMYA010000837.1:0-16001 GCA_903131615.1 Diplodus sargus | reverse complement strand
GAGCAGTGAGCAGCACGCAGACACGCACACACACTTAAATACACATGATAACACAGATAAACCAGTTGTAACGTACCAGCAATGTGTACAGTTAACACTAGACTCCAAAACACCACCTAGTTTGATACTTAAGGTTCACGGTGTTAATGTAACATTCCTTGTGGACTCAGGAGCAGAGGTCTCTGTAATCCAATCTAAAATCATCCCTAATGCCCCTAGAACAACTAACCTCCTAAAAACAATAGGAGCATTAGGCATTCCAGGATTTGAACCAGTATCTGAACCACTAACAGTATGTTTTGGGGATTACAGAGGAGATCATCCTTTTCTCCTCTCTGATGTGTGCCCTGTTAATTTACTTGGCCGAGACCTCATGTGTGCACTAAGCATTGAAGTACACTGTGACCCTGCAGGTATCAAATTAACATGTGCTACTGCTGGGTTATACCCATTTTGCATTTCTAAAAGTGATTATCATTACACTTTGGACCTCGTAAACCCTTGTGATATAGATAAACTATTGTGTATGATACCTTCAGTGTCAGAGTCTCCTAATTGTCTGCAATGTGTGTTACATGTTTCATCAGGTACTAGAAATTATATCTATGAAGACATTTGGAATGAAGAAAAAGAAAATGATACCATCAAAATAGATAAAATCTTTGTGGGATCAGATTTTGCTGCTGCATCTGTTTGCCTTTCTGAGTCTCAACAGAAGCTATTCATAACGCTTGGCTCTGTGCCTTACATCCTTTTAACGAAAAGTTCTGACATTAACTGGATGACCATAGGAATGTTGATCAAAACAGCTTCAGAGATTTCAGACTGGGAGAGCAGACCAGATGGTAGCTCATATTCTGATTCACTAAAGATTGCTTCCTATCCAGTAAATATCATGACAGCAGTTGTTCGCACTGTTCACACACAAACACCAGAACTACAACTCATGCCATTGACCACTGAACAAGAAGCAATGCTTTCAACAGTGCCTGATAAATTGTGGGCTAAAAACAAGTTTGATTTTGGAAACATAAAAGGCGCAAGTCCTGTAATTGTCTACTCAAAATCTAGCTTTAGACCCTGTAAAAAACAATACCCACTCAGCCCTGAAGCTGTTGAGGGCATTGCTCCGGTTTTTCAGTCTCTCATAGAAAAAGGTGCCGTTGTGGAATGTGCTAATTCACCATGTAACACCCCCATCCTTCCTGTTAAGAAACCAAATGGGGGGTGGAGACCAGTGCAAGACCTTAGGGTAATTAATGAAGCAGTTCAACACCCAGCCCCAACTGTACCAAATGTTACAACAATGATGTCACAGGTTCCAGCAAAGACATGTTGGTTCACTGCCATTGATTTAGCAAATGCATACTTTAGCATACCTGTTCACCCTGACTCACAATTCTGGTTTGCTTTCACTTTTAATGGCAAATGGTACACTTGGACACGAATGCCACAGGGTTTTGCCTCTAGTCCCACTCTTTTTGCTGCGGCTGTAGCTGAAAACCTGTCGCATTGGCGGCCACCGTGTGGCAGTACACTGGTACAGTATTTCGATGACCTTCTAATCCATTCTAAAACACAAAAAGATTGTCAAACTGACACACTATCTCTGCTCTGTTTCCTGGCAGAAAATGGTCACAAGGTATCAAAAGACAAGCTGCAGTTTGTCGCACAATCAGTGCGTTATCTTGGCCATATCATAACACCAGAAGGTCGTAAATTGGGCCCAGACCGCATCCAAGCAATTTTGGATGTGCCAAAACCTCTAACGAAAAAACAAATGATGTCTTTTTCCTGGGTTTAGCAGGCTATTGCCGTCCATGGATTCGTGATTTTGCGGAGATCTCCGCACCACTGTATGATATCACCCATGGAGGAAAACATTTGGCCACGACTGACTTTTTGAATTGGACTCCTAACGCAGAAAAGGCTTTTACTGACTTAAAACAAGCCTTATCAAGTTCCCCTTGCCTTGGACTACCAGACACTACAAAGGATTTTAATCTTTTTGTCTCTGAATGTAATGGGTTTATGACAGCAGTTCTTACTCAGTCACATGGGGACAAACAAAGACCAGTAGGATACTTTTCAAAAAGGATTTCCATAACAGAGAGAGGTATGGTCGCATGCCTCAGGGCTGTCGCAGCGGCTACTGAGGCAGTTCTGGCAACAGTTGACATTGTTGCTATGTGCCCTCTTACTGTACATGTCCCACATGCTGTCCACTCTCTTATCTTACAGGCAAATACCGCCCACCTAACCCCAGCTAGACTGTTACACTGGCAAAATGTGCTACTAACAATGGCTCATGTAACCTTAAAACGCTGTACTGTTCTTAACCCATCAACATTGCTCCCGACAGCTCAAGATGGAGAACCACACGTCTGTCTGGAAGTTGTTGACACAGTGTCAAAACCAAGAGATGCACTCTTTGACACTCCCCTAATTAACCCTGACTCTGTTTTCTTTGTAGATGGCTCTGCTATGCGAAATCCCATAGATGGATCACCTTGTGTATCTTATGCAGTCTGTACTAACCACGCCATAGTTGAAAGTGCTAAACTTCCAAATAGTCTGTCTGCTCAGGCAGCTGAATTATTTGCAATAACTCGTGCTTTCATTCTAGGGACCGGGAAGAATATCACCATACATACTGACTCTCAATACGCATTTAATGTATGCCATGATTTCCATGCATTATGGAAAAATCGAGGTTTTCTTACATCTACAGGAAAACCTATTGCTCACAGAAGTCTCATCATTAACCTTTTGTCTGCATTACTCCTGCCTGCGTCAGTAGCAGTATGTAAATGCAAAGCTCATACAGGTGCTAATGACCCAGTGTCACTGGGAAATGCAGCTGCGGACGCAGCTGCTAAGACAGCAGCCCTTTCACCTGTCTCCCCCACTCTACAAATGCCTTTATCTGTCCAAAATGATGTTTTTTCCCTTAATGATGTCTCTCTGCTTCAAACAGGAGCTGATGCTGGAGAAAAAACTCTATGGAAAAAGAAAAAGTGTATTGAACTATCATCTGGCCTCTGGGTTGGTGATAACGGCCTCCCAGTCCTGCCAAAAGCCATATTCCCTTTTTTGGCAAAGTTGACACATGGTCCTGACCATGTATCAAAAGGGGGGATGTTGGATATTGTAAATAGATTGTGGCATGCGCCAGGATTTTCAAGTTTTGCTGAAAACGTTTGTAAAAGTTGTGTGATTTGTGCAACTTACAATGTCGGCAGAGGTGTAGCGATGCCTCTGTCAGCCCATCCTAAACCTGAAGGTCCTTTTGAGCATTTAATGATGGATTTTATTGAACTCACTCCATGTAGGGGGTATAAATATTGTCTCGTTATTGTGGACATGTTTTCAAAATGGATTGAATGTTTTCCATGCAAACATGCAACAGCTATTTCAGTGGCAAAATCACCGTTGAAGGAAATAATTCCCCGCTGGAGTCTTCACTCAAAATTAACAAGTGATAATGGATCACATTTTGTAAATAATGTCATTCAAAACATCTCCGAAAGTCTGAAAATTAACCTAAGAACACATTGTGCCTACCATCCAGCTAGTGGAGGTGCAGTGAAACGAGCTAACCAGACCCTAAAAACAAAACTGACCAAATTAATGGCAGAAACAGAATTGTCATGGATTGAGGTTTTACCACTGGCATTGATGTTTATGAGAGGCCGCCCACATAGGACAACTGGACTGTCTCCTTATGAGATACTCACTGGCCGTCCTATGAGAATGACTAATACCCCATTCCCTCAAAATAGACTGACCCTCGCCGGATTGGATGATGATATGATAAGCTATTGTTGTGCACTTAACCATACTTTGAAGCTTATCTTCCCTAAGGTGAAAGCTGCCCTTCCAGAGCCTTCGTTGGTGCAACTCCACAACATCCAGCCTGGAGACTGGATACTAGTAAAGGACCTGAGGAGAAAGCACTGGCGTCAACCGCGGTGGACAGGACCATATCAAGTGCTGCTAACCACACCCACTGCTGTCCGAGTAGCTGAGAGGGACACCTGGATCCATGCATCCCAGTGCAAATCTTTTCCGAGCCATGCCGCCGAAGGAAGGACAACGACCTAACATTCGAAATGCTGAGAGGGGACACCGTTGGAGGATGACTGTGATTCTCATAGTTGTTTTGGTCACAACAGTGGCCGTTACCCAATCCTGGTTTTCAACAGAGCAAGTTTCGGATTCCAAAGGTCCTCACATATTCATACCTTTCACACCATCAACTGATTCACCTGCAGTCCTCGTTCGCAGTGATATCATCCATACCAATACTCTGACACCCCATCTCATAAAAAAGGATAAAGATGGACTGTCTACGAGAACAAAAGACGAGACAGAAGAACTGATGCAAGATCAAACAATCCTAAAAGAACGGGAAAAAAAACTTGCCACAGAGCAGGTGATCAGGAAAAAAAGAGAGCTGTTTGAAAAAAATGATTGGAAACCCTGGGGTTTTGATGCTGGTGAACAAATTAATACTTATAACGAAAAAAATAGTTGGTACTTTTTTATCAGGTGGATGAAAACTAGAATGTACAGTGCCAACGTGACTGTTTTGGCCATTCAAAGTCCTCCAGCAAATTGGCATTCTCTTTTCCAACTTGAGGTAAAACACTGTCCTTGTCTAGATCCAGTAGTTAGTTTAGTTCAATACTATGCTGACCAACCAAAAATAGACAAGGACACTCGCATGTATTGCAAGTTTTCTCACAAAGTATGGTATAATGCAAATAAACAACTACATAATCATACAACAGATCAAACAAATATATATTTGTCCTGTATTTCATGGTTCTGTGATCATATGTTACCACAAACTATCCCTTTAAAATCCACCTTTGCCGAACCAACTGAAATTCCGATTGACCAAAGCATTTCTCACCCCATTTGTGTATGTGCAAATGGAAACGGTCAATTTATGGGAGTGTCGCGTTGTCCAAATCCTGTTGCTAGCCTAACCACTCATAATTCAAAAATTGACCACACAAACATTATTTTTAAAAATGGGGATACCGTGAAAGTTAAAACATTTCTTCAAGCTCCTGCACATAAAGGCATCCCACCTATTGGAAATTTTTATTGGTTGTGCAGAAATGAGGCATTCATTTTCTTACCTCCAGGATGGTCTGGATGTTGTTATTTTGTTAATCTCACCACTACAAACTTAGCATTACTTCCTATAAATCTGAGACAACACTCAGAAAATGGTCACATTCAAAAATGCGAATTGGCACAGTTCTCTAATCTGGCATCTTACCACTATCGTATTTCTTTAAGGGACACTTCACCGATTTGCATTGAGCTTTGTATCTTCAGGAAAACAGTCATGTTTCTGAATGGTCGTGCATCATTCCCTCAGTTTGCCCTGAGACAGGAGAACTAGAGATTTCAGTGTTGGACTTCCTGCTTTCAATGATGTAAAAATCGTCATTTTACGTCATTGAAAGCAGGAAGTCCTATATCTGTGTTGAGAGGGAAGACTACAAACGCTTCGCTCATTTTTCCAAGGGTGGGGGCTCGAGGTGGGACCCACTCACGCTACAGACCTATCACAGACCAATGGGCGGGACTTCACTTGCAGAACGAAAATACATAGCTGCCATCTTTGTTGGCCGCTAAGCGAACAGACGCTGTGGAGCCAGGTTTGACCCACGATGGCAGAAGATATGCAATATGATATTTCAGACAACGAAGAGAGTGATTTCGAGAGCGTGATGCTCGAGTCAGATGTTCGCGGCTACCTGTACGAGCCACAATACAGCGACGAGCAGCTGAGGGAGATGGAGGCGGCAGGTCTTCTGCCTCGGCTGCGGCGGCTGCTGCAGAAGACCTGCCTGTCCCGGACGAGGAGCCCGGACTGGCTCGAGCAGGGGCGGACTGGCGGTGCCACCGGTGCTCTCGCTGTGCGCCTATGGATAGACTCTGTCTGCTGCAGTGAATTCCAGACATGCCAGTTTCTTCGCGACGAAATATCTACAGCGGACGGAGATATGTGTGGTGTGCCGGATTAGTGGGAGTGGCTTGCAGAGCTGTGCATTGTGGGAGTTGTTGTCTTTCATACAAATGCGCCCTAAAGTCACTTTCTGCCTTTTCTCAGTCAAATAAGCACAAAACTCAAAAATGATGTTACATTTTGACTACAAATATGACCCTCTTTCAATAAAGATCAATGTTCCCACCGGTGAAATGCTTCTTTAGCTGAAAAATGGGGTATTGGGTTACTCCCATGGTATGGTGTAACATTCCTTGCTGATCACATAGATAACATAACTTACTCAATGTCTGCTTTTGCAAATGAAACAATAAAAGGTTTCAGATACCTAACTGCAAATGATAAATCTCACAGATTAACTCTGTTAAAACACGAGATGGCCCTTGATTATATTTTGGCAAAAACAGGAGGTCTATGCATGTAACTAAATTTCACTGGAGAAGCATGTGTCACACTCATCCCTGATAATTCTGAAAATGTAACAAGTGTAATCACAGCACTCGAAAAGATTCGAGATGCATTTGGTCCTTCTGAATCAGCAGGTTTTAGTTTCAACAAATGGTTAAACAACCACCTTGGCCCCTGGGGTGCTCTCATCATTCATGTTTTAATCCCTGTTTTGATTGTGTTTGGTATTGGTTTGTGTTTCTGTACTTGTGCACTGACATGTATGCGAGCCCTTATATACAGATGGATAAGCGGCGTAATAGGAGGAGAAAGGACATTATATGTACAAATACCAATTGAGCCAATCCATGATAATAAGACCGATGAAAATTCTATGATGGAATGGGCCCCAGGAAACCCATATGATGATGCAAATGATGAGTTAGTATGATTCTGTTTTCTTTTAAGATTATTGTTTTTCTTTTTTCCTAAGTTTTGTGTGAATTTTTATATATATTTGTTAAAAAACAAACAAAAACAAAAAATAAAAAAATAAAAACAACTTTCAATGTAATTTCTTAAAATGTTGTGTTGACACTCTGTGTCAAAAGGGAGGAATGTAAGATAATTACATTGCCTTTCCCAGCCTTATGATCCAGCCTGCTCTAAAAGACAAAAGGAGGAATGTCACATTGTATCTGAAGTGTTAAAAGAAGCCACAGGTGGCAACACTTCCCCCACATGGAAAGATACAATTTAGATAAAATGCCATTTGCTGTTTATCTGTTCTTTTATCAAAGGGTCACTGTCCTGAGAGGACAGGATATTATAACATCAAAGAGTCTTTGTATTATAAAGAAACTGTGTTTATGACTGTTGTAACCGGAGGCAATCTCCTCACACTGACTGTAGACTTAGACTTAGACTTAGAAAACTTTATTATCCCCCTGGGGGGCAATTTGGCGTGCAGCCAGCAAAGCACACACAAAAATGGGGTACAAACAAAGACAAAAACAACAACAACACGCATTCAATCATCCATTATGTACAACATTGAAGCTCCAGACAACAATGTCCTGGGGAGACAGGCTCACAACAGTCCATTAATGAGTCAGATTGTAGTTGGTACAAAGGAATTTTTGAATCTATTGCTTCTGATCCTAGGTACCATGTACCGACGACCAGACGGCAGGGGCCTGTATAGGAAGGCCAGCTGGTGAGCAGGGTCAGACAGAATCATTGTTGCCTTCCTGGTAGCCCTGGTTCTGTACAGAACAGAGAGCTCTTCGAAGTTTGTCCCCGCTATCCTGCCACACATCCTCACTACCTTATTGAGCCTATTCTTGTCTCTCGCAGTGAGGGACCCAAACCAGCAGATAAAAGAGAAGGTTAAAATGGACTCGATAAAACAAGAGTAAAACATCCTCATAAAAGTGGTGTCTACATTAAAACTTCTCAACTTTCGATAAAAATACATGCGCTGGTGGGCTTTTGTGCAAATTGCATCTATGTTGGGCTCAAATGTGAGGTTGCTGTCAATGATCGTGCCAAAGTATTTGTACTGTTGTACAGTGTCGACCGCCTGACCATGAATAAAAACAAGAGAGTGTGGTGGCGGCTTTTTCCTAAAATCAATAATAAGTTCTTTAGTTTTAAGAACATTTATTTTTAAAAATGAGCTCTCGCACCACATGTCGTATTAAAACAGAATAATTTTAGAGTTTGTCAGAAGAACGCTCTTGCCTTCTTCTCCACGCTGCGTGAATAAACGAGATCTGATTCATTACGCTGAAATCTGAAGTTCTTCGGAGACTTAGCAACTCTCTACCTCACAAGGAGAATTTCCACGACAGGTGACACCTCTGTAATTGGCACACACCCTCTGGTCCCCCTTCTTAAAGAGAGTAAAGTTTTGAGTGAGCATCATGTTAACTGTATAGACTCATGGTCATGCGCTCCTCTTACCTCCACTAACAGTGATGATCCATGAACAGGTGAGGAAGAGCGTCAGTGGAGCGGATGTGATCCTTGACATGACTGAGTAGGAGCTGGTCTCTCTGCTGCAGGTCTCCCTGCTGCAGGTCTCTCTGCTGCAGGTCTCTCTGCTGCAGGTACAGTCTCTCTTCTGTTATCAGCTTCCTGCTTGTCTCAGTTTTAACTTAAGAGCGTGCTCACGTGGTTCACAGAAATCAGCCCTGGTAGAGAAATGCTGTGTTCAGGTTGTGTCGGACTTTCTGCCACCAACAGATGTTTCACTGTCGTGAAGGTTCTGAACCTTCTCAAGTCCAAGTAAAACTAATAAAACTGAACTTAGATAAAAGTACAAAGTAGGTCAGTTCAAATATTATTACCTTTATTTCACTCAAACAATCACAAATCAGCTCAGGGGTAGAGCCAGCGTGTTGTTATCGGAAGGTTGCTGGGTCGATTCCCCTGGTCTGCATGTCAAAGTGTCCTTGGACAAAATACTGAACCTGATGTGCAGGTCGGCACCATCAGTGTATGTATGAATTACTGTAAGCTACTTTGGGCAAAAGAGTCTGATAATGTGAATGACTGCAGAGCCAGTTTGAAACAGCTCCAACATCATGGAGTCGATGTGTCTGTTGTGGATGCAGTGCCGGTCCTGAGTAATTTGGTGCACTATAAGATCTTAGCCGCCGTCTCGCATCGCAGTCAATTTCACAATCAGTGTTCATACATTCACACAGAAACTGCATGTATGTATTCAAGATTTTATTTCTTTTCAGTCAAAATATCTCACCAAATAAAAACTGAAGAAAGAAACAAGTGATAAATACAATATAAATAAGGCATTGTGCAAACATATTATCTCTCAGCCTCAGAGTGCCGTCTCTCTCTCTCTTATCTATTGTCAGCCGCTTTACAAAACGACCTCCAACTCCTTCCATGTTGCCATGTGTCCCATCTTTGTTTTTAGGGAATGTGTAACTGCTTTTTTGTTTGAACTAGTCCTCTGTGAACTAACTCTCATCTCGCTGTGTCAGTTAGAAGAGATGTCCAGTCAGCAGGTCTGTTGGTGCCTTTAGTCCTGATGCTGTGTCACTCTGCTGTGCTGAGGTAGAGGACAGCAGCACCTGATGCTGTGTCACTCTGCTGTGCTGAGGTAGAGGACAGCAGCACCTGATGCTGTGTCACTCTGCTGTGCTGAGGAAGAGGGACAGGAGCACCTGATGCTGTGTCACTCTGCTGTGCTGAGGAAGAGGGACAGCAGCACCTGATGCTGTGTCACTCTGCTGTGCTGAGGTAGAGGGACAGCAGCACCTGATGCTGTGTCACTCTGCTGTGCTGAGGAAGAGGGACAGCAGCACCTGATGCTGTGTCACTGGGCTGCTGGGGGAATATGTTAAAGTGCATCTGAAGAGAGGAGAGAAGTATATGTGACCATTTTCTAACCAGAGTGCAGTGTGTGTATATATACCTATTTTGCCTATGAATGATGTGGGAAAGCTGCATGAGGTGTGGAGGATTAACAGTAATACACTTTAACACTGATGTAAACTTTAACAAACAAACTGTGACACAATAAACCAAAAGCTTACAACCACCCTGTTACAAAGGGGATGGAAAACTAACAGCATTTTAACTGACATACAAGCAGGAAAAACAGTCAGCAGGTAAAATAACACCTGAACAGGACTAATGTTAACTTTCCAAACGTCCCTGATGAATTTAAGGTGGAGTATCATTAACACACGATGACTCAGCTATTTATTGATTATTAAACAATGCTGCTATCGTCCAAAGTAAGCTAGCAAGCTAACACTCTGCTCCAACAACGATCATTAAACTATATTAATTTCCTTTCACTTCATCACATTGACGTTACTGTACCTGTATTTTCTTCACGTCTTCCTCTTCCTTCCCTCTTTTCCTTCACTGGTTACCGGATGGTTTCAGTCTTTTGGACCTTCCGCTACAGTATCAGTAAATCTCTGCTCTGATTATTGTCTATTGTTATATTGAACTGTGCTTTGGCTGCTGTGACGTACACGTTTCACACATTTCACGGTTGCAGAACTGATAAAGGCATTTCAGATTCTGGTTTCTGGTTCTGGTTCCCTGCCTCGCCTCTCCCCAGCACCAGTGGGAGCTCTGTGCAGCTGCTCACTGCACGTTAGACGAACCGCCCCGGTACCGGAAGTGTGTCACTTTCTGACTAACGGTCCTTCAACTGACACAAATCATAAACCAGCTCCGGATAGATAAATAGATAGATGACGTCAACACCCAAAGACGTGAACAACTGAAACTTCAGACGTCATATCAGGGTTCTAAATTAACACCCGCCAACCCGCCAAATGCAGGTTAAAAATCATTTTGGCGGGTGTTAATAAAAAATTACTAGCCAGTTTGGCCGGTGATGCATGAGGCAATCATGTCAGTCAGAGCCGCTTTACTTTTCTCGCTCCCTGGGCAGTACTGACTACATTTCCCATGAACACTGTCGTGATGCTACGTAATGACGTATAAGACGCCCATTGGATGCGCGCAGGCAGTGCAACCAACCAGCACGAGCGAGCTCCCCCCTCAAAACATTGTAAGCATGGCGAAGTGGCTGCCCACGGCTCCGTCTTCGTCGGTGAAAAAGCTGAGAAACTCGATATTTACCCCTCAGTACAGAGCTGAGCAGTTCCCGAACGACTTTTGGTGTCAGGTGAACTGTTGTTTTGCAAAGACGCAGACCTGAGAAATCATAATTAAAGGTGTAATGCGTGAGAGTTAGCCACCTGTCCGATTCATATTATCGGCATATAATACCAGAGTGACTGCTAACAGTAGCTGCTGTTAGCTAGTTTGCCCCGTTAGCTGACTCTGCCTGGGCTGGGAGCCCAGAGGACAGGGGAGGGCTGGTGTTTTCACTGCTAGCTGGTTAGTATGCTAAGTTGACATAACGTTACGTGTATAATTTCTCATTTTGTTGGTCATCTTTGCTGTTTTTTTTTATATTTACAACTTAAATTTTCAGAACAATTTTGGTATGCAAACATGTCCTGGACCTGCCTGAGAGCTGACCATGTTTTTATTCAATGAAACCCACATGATGAAGTCAAAATGTTTTTGATGCACTTTACTGTACGGTACAGTATTGAGGAAAAATGTTTGTCACCTCAATTAATTTAAGGTATTTTCTATTTATTTTGTGTACATTTTAGTCATTTACTTTAAAAACACACTGTTTTTGGTAGTATAATAAGGATAAAAGGTAAAAAAAAAAATCGTGATTCCCAAAAAAAATGGAATTTGGAAGGAAAAAATAAAACAGATTTTATAGGGCCCTAGAGAAGAGGAAGGAGGCAGGAGATGAGATTGAGAATATCAACAACAATGCGTGCGAAACGAAAAAAGAAAGTTCAATGTCAAATGGCTGACGGGTCGTGAATGGCTTGTGTTTGACCACGAAAATGTCGTCATGTTTTTCACTGGAAAAAAATTTGGCTAGTGGAAATTCTGATTGGCTGGTAACTTTAGAAAGTTACCAGCCAAATTGGCTGGTAATCAAAAAAGTTAATTTAGAACCCTGTCAATAGTGAGTGTGTAGACTGTGTGTGAGAGTCAGAGTGAAGAAGAAGCTGACGAAGCGTCCTCCTGTCTTCATCCGTCCTCCATCAGCTCCTTCACCTCCATTTAGTCTCTGATCCAAAGTCACATCAGATCAATAATCAAAGATTGACCAACAGACCGATCAAACAGATTGATCAGCCATCAGGAGCCGGCTCAGTGTCGGATCAGTTTGATCTTTGATCTGAATTCTCCCTGCAGAGGAGACAGAGGACAATTAGAGACAAGCAGCCAACCAGAGACAGACACACAGACCTCTGTTCTGTATCTTCATACTGACCTTTGACTTTGAGCTCCACTGTTTTCCCTCTCCACGTGTCCTTGTTGAAGACTCTACACCTGTATCTTCCTGTGTCTGTCTCTTTGGGGTGTTTCAGGGTCAGACTGAGGTCTCCAGTCTTCAGCAGGTCTTTCTTCATCTCTGTTCGGTACTTGTTTTCCTGGCCCTTTAAAACAGGCCAGTGAAATCTGTTCTGATACAGGTGGACTGTCCTGTATGAGGGTTCAGTGCAGTCCCACATCACTGTAGCGTCCTCAGGCAGGTCAGGTGTAGTTCTGAAGGGCAGCTGGACAGACTCCTCCCCCTCCTCCACCTCCACCTGACAGTCTGAGAGGAAACAAAGCACAACATCAGCTGTTCAGACAGCAGCAGCAGTTTTGAATAACTTTATTGGCTGATTACAAAGTAGTAGAGAAAGCTGAAGGACAGAACCAGGTGAGACCAGCAGGTAACAGGGGACAGAAACACAGGAAGTAAAACCAGGTTTTCCAGGTGTTGGACATGATCAGAGTCCTGATGGTGTTGTGATGTTTTGTCCCTGTGGTCTTCACAGTAATGTCTCATCTCAGTGTTGAACTGCTGTTTGTTGCTTCTCTTTGTCACTTTCACATTTCTGGACGTCAAATTTAACATTTTCTTTGATCAACTTCTTCAACAGGAAGTGAAGATTTGTTGAATCAGCTGAGAACTGATCATCAATCAATAACTGATACAAACTATTAAAGCTGCATTTCTTTGTTCTCAGTGATGAAAGGATTTGTTGTTTCTTTCAGCTCGTTCTTCAACTTTCTTCTGGATCAAATAAAAACATCACATTCAGATCAATACTGTCAACTCTGATTGGAAATCAATCAGCTGATTGATGTCAGTCAATCAAAAAACAACACGGTCAATAAATGAAGCTTCACAGAATCTAAATCCTGTCAGTCATGTCCAAAGAACAGCTGGTCATCAACAACACAACAGAACATGTTTATAACACCACACACTGGAACACTTTACACATCTTTCATCATTCTGTAATAATTTAAATCTAGTTTTAAACGAGCTTTCAACATTTTTACAGACAGTAAAACAGCATCATCATCCACAGCCGTCTCTGTTCTGTTTCTTCTGCTCAGATACACCAACATCTTTGTCCTCCACACAATGAAATTAACAAGCTGCCATTTGTCTTTATTTCTCTGAGAGGACCTGCAGCCCAGAATGAACTTCTGCTTCTAAAAAACTCCCCAAATAGTCTGAAAACATGTTCCAACATCACAAACAGAGGCAGCAGTCGACAACACTCCATGAAACAATGAGAAACAGTCTCAGGATGAGACAACATGGACAGACAGGACTCACATCAGAGTTAATGACAGAGTGTACTGTCTTTGAAGGTTAAACAGTTAATAAGTAAGCAGGTATTAAAAGTATATGTGCTTTGATTCAAACATATGGCGTCAGAGTGAGTGGTCTTCTCTTTGGTTCAGAGAAACTGCAACGGAGTGAGCGCTCGGCTTGTCAAGTCCAGCTATGCTGTGTTTTTTCTGTTGCATGCTCAGTCCTCATGCTTGGGTGTAAAAGTGAGCACAGACAACTAAACAGACTGCTTAATAATATTGTTGGACGCTTTTCCCCTGGAGAATATGTATCTGTGAGTATAATATGTGAATAGTGTTACATGATTGTGTATTTGTGTAATTAAGACATGATTAGTTATGTTTTCGGTAAATATACCTTGCTAGCTTTCAGTCTATGCTAACTCTTTTAATTTTGTTAATCTATGGATACTAATTGAAACGTGTTCATATTATGCTACTGTAAGTACTGTAAGTAAATTGTGTTTCTATCTGTAATAATTTCAGTTTTACGGAGGAGAAATAGATGACTACATTAAAGGACAAGAAAGATCAAGCCTTGTGGTTTTTTGGGGAACTTCTATCTGTTGACTGACTGTCTAGCTCTGCATCAGCACACGCACTGCGAGGGCAGTACACAGAGACAAACACAACACCTGACAGCTGATGCCATAAAGTGGATGATACTAAATTGTTGGAGATGGAACTCGATCTCTGTAGGACATTTTTGTTTTAACCCACTTCCACCTTGTAGACGACCTTTAACATTCTCCAGTTATGAAGAACAAATGAAGGATCACCTAAAAACACTCCTCAGTATTTCAGACCTCGTCTTCCAGATCAACCCTCCAGACACACTGAGCTTCTTCTCCACTCCACCAACACTGACAGCTTCACTCTGTGACCAACAGACTTGAACAGTCAACAGGTAGACGTCTGTTCCTGGAGCTTTCCCACTCTGATGCTCTGCAGAGCAGCATAGAGCTCCTCAGAGCAGAGAGCTGCTTCCAGCTCTCCATGACTCTGCTGCTCAGCCTGAGGAAGACCAGTGTAGAAGCTGAGAGACGCTGCCTGCTGCTCTCTGTGCTCACATTCAAACAGCTCACTGGGAAAGTTGACAGCATGTTTGTGGATTGCAGTGTGATCAGTCAGCAGCTGCCCAGTGTCAGACCTGAAACTGGGAATGAACCTCTTCTGTCCATTCTTACGCTGCAGACCAAAGAACAAGTGTGATGGAACATCCATCTAGGCTACAGTCTGGAAGCTGGACCGGACCAGAACTCCCTGAGCTGAGACACCCAGCAGGAAGCTGGACCGGACCAGAACCCCCTGAGCTGAGACACCCGGCAGGAAGCTGGACCGGACCAGAACCCCCTGAGCTGAGACACCCAGCAGGAAGCTAAAAGAGACTTTTTAACTTCAGTCTCAGTCTGGTTCTGGTCTCCGGTGGTCTCAGCTAGGCAGGGTGCTGCCAGGGATTTAGGGTCCCATGAAAATAAATCTAACTGGGCCCTTGTTCAGACCGGAGAAAACATGTGATGCTGTTTTATATAAAACTGCAGTATAATGATATTTCTGACTGTCATTCCCATATTAGTGAACAGAACAACATGACAGTTACTTGTTACTGCTCACTGTCTCCTTGTTGTCCTGCAGCTCTGATTTATCTCCACAGCTGCAGACTCACAGCTGCTGGCTTTGGATCTGGGCTGAATAAATACAGATATGAGGCTGTATGGTTGTTGTGGTTTAATCTGCTGATTTCCAGAGAATAGAAACATTTCTCTGATTGTATTGAGTCACACAGTCTGCATGCAGCAGAAATGTTCTCCTCTGTTCTACTGCAGAGCAGAAGGTGAGAGTCCAAACTACTGACCACACACTCTGTTGTAGTCAACTATATTATATATACACATACATATGATCTTTTTATTTCACAGCTGTTTAATACATCAAAATCATTCTGACATAAATATGGATTATAGGCTATTTTTATTGTATATGGAGCTGACAGACAGACAGCTGCTGCTGCTGCTGCTGATGATGATGATGCTGATGATGATGATGATGCACTTGACTTATCTGTTAGACTAAATCTTATTTTTATAAAGAGAAGAATTAAATCTGACGAGAATGCAGCAGTAATAGTAACACACTGAAACAAACAAGGTAACTTGATTTCTTTAAATGAACTTGTCTTGTTTGAATAGACCAGAAATTAAACACATTAAATGATGTTTAAAACAATAAAGCGATCCAGCCTGGCCACAGTCAGTGAGTTATGTTCAGGTGTGTCCAGGTGTTTGTCTCTCCAACCATCACACAACTCCTGAGCCTCCATGAGGTGAAGCAGACGAGTGTGAGAGGCAGCGTGAGGCTC
>CAEMYA010000836.1:84787-133372 GCA_903131615.1 Diplodus sargus | reverse complement strand
AGAATTCACGGCTTCAGAATAGGAGATCAAATATAAATTTGAAATTTAACAGACTGATTAAATTGATATTCCAATCGTATAATTGGTTCTGGATAAATGCCCCTTTCATTGTCCGGATAAAATCAAGAAAAGGGTGGTGCCCCGTATAACGAACAAAGTATAATTAATTACCAGTCATTAATTATTACATTACTATCAAGGTATTGTCTCCTACATATATATCTATGGTGCCATCCATGTGAGGCCCATATATGATATATACCATTCCTTTCCTACAACTGATTATACTGTGAGTTGGGGAAGACTGTAGGAAGAGTCTGTGTTGTGTTCAGAGTCTGTCAATGATTGACAGACTGTGAACACAAAGTCTCTCGAGGTGACTGACATTGTGACACAGGTGTGTCTGATTCATTTCTGCCTGTTGTACATGAAGTTTAACGACATTGTGTCAGAGTATCTGCCTTCATAGCTGTTGCTTGTTTGTTTTAACACCTAACTGGGAGTTACTGAGAGTGTTTATCATCTTTAAAGTCGTCTTCTCAGTCGGGCTTTGAGTCATACAAAGTGTTCAAGTGTATAGGCTGAACTATTCATTGAATTTGGCAGCTTTAAGAAACATTTAAATACAGTTGAGTATTGCCTTTTTTCTTTGGAACAAAAGTGAAAGTTTTATAATATATTTGTTGCTCAATTTACTACAGATAGGAGCAACATATAGCTATAGGAATGTCTGCCGACCAAAGTGAAAGTATGACTCCATAACAAAGCCCAAGCATTCTCACAGATGTAGGCCTTTGTTTAAAGTGAGTTTTGAGTAAGATTTGTATTATTATTGGTCAACGGTAGATAAACAGATCAAATGAGACAGTGAATGAAAGAGTAAACATTATATTCTTATCATCAGGTAGAGACCACTGTTCGAGCCTGCGTTTCAACATTTCCATGTATGAGACTACTGGATATTTTTGTTGAGATATGACTGCTCAAGATTGCATTTCTACACTGTAAGCCTTAAGATGAGGTGTCGATATCTGTAACAGGAAACCACTTTGTATTTTCAACAAATCGTTCAGACATCTTTAAGTCGTGTTTGAGGCTGAACAAAATATTGATATTGATATTTTTAATGACTCATTGGGACGTTGTTAGTAACAATAAAGCCAGATATCTTTATGAAAGCCTTGGGTCATTATCCAGCTGTGTTTTTGGCAACAGAATCAGCTACTCCACAACATGATCTTTTCCTAACCCTAACATATAACCGGACAATAAGCACACTGTCTTCCAACACACAACTGCAAATTTAACTAAAAGAGGTGTAAAGTTGCAACGTAAAAACTTGTATTTTACAAACATTTATTCTGGTGATTGGCTTGCCTGGGAGATAGGGAGGGAGGTAAAGTTGTCGCAAGTAGAAAATCTGACAATATGAGACTCTTGAGCCTGATCATGTTGACTAATGACAGTATTTGACTGGATAAGTTGGTATTTGTCTGGACACCAACCCGAAAGCAATGTTTTCTGTACACTGTGTCATCTGCTTCCTTTACAGAACTATACGATGCCTCTCTTAATTAACAGACTGTCCCTTCAGCCTTCACTCAGATCCATCAGTGTCTTGGTTTACATTCTTTTCCTGACGCACATATGTAAAGGTAACTTGCACACAAATACACTCTTTAAAACATCACTATGAGACTATGAGTTATAAATCTTTTCAGTGGTACTGAAATCTTTTCAAGTTTTTTATTTCTTAAAACTTACTTACTCTCTGATAATTGGGTATCGATGAAGCCACTGACACTTTTACAGAGAACATTAAATTCTGTGTGGATTGTTTGGCCAACAAGAAGGTTATTACAATCCATCATAACAATAAGCCGCACATCAGCAGAGAGTTAAAGTACTTTATCAACAGGAAAAAAATAGCTTTAGGAATAATGACAGGATGGGGTTAAAAGCTGTGCAAAGTAATCCGTGTATCATTCGTTCTTTTCATATTCAACTGAGATTCCAAAATCGAAAATGAAAAATATTAACATATATTATAACATTAATTATAGCTAAATTTATCAATATTCATATCATTGCACATAGTAAACTGTAATTACTTCATATATTTACACAAGATTTTAATAGAAAAAAAAAATTCACAATTAAAAGTAACTTAACACTTAATAATATATGATAAAAAAAATAATAATAATCGATAGGCTTGAAACGAGCTGATTTAAAACAAAAAAATATCCGTTGTAATCACTGGTCACAGTCTGCAGATTACCTCCGCTCCCCTCACACAGTTACCACACATGGGCTTGTGGCATTTCAAGTGTCCAATGTTTGGTTCTGTTCGCAGCTCTTTCGGACCGGCACTACCTCCGTGTCTGTGTCTGCTGCTGCTGCTGGTGGTTGGTTCCGCTGCTGCCCACCTTGTGCCGACTGCCGCGGTCGCTTTCCCCTCCATGTATCCAGGTTGTGAAGGCTAACGTTAAACTTCCAAGTGCAACACAAGAAGAAAGACAATAACTTCCGGTTTACACAAATCGGACAAATTAAATATCAAAATCAAAATCCTTCCGTGGTCCTTTATTTCATTTCCAATTTTTTATCTGAGCAAAAAATCGAAAGTACAAAAAATGAACCGTTATTTGTTTTTTGGCATCAGATTTATAAACGAATAAGGAAATAACAAACCGTTTTTTCATTTTTTTAATTTGGAATGACAATTGAATATGAAAAGAACGAATGATACACGGATTGCAAAGTGAGCTTCATCAGTCATTAAGCTAGGCAAGAAGGAAACACAGGGATGTCATTGAACAGAGTTTTGTTTCTATGGACTCTAAAAACTCTGGGTCTTCATGAAAGCTGTTACCAGCATGACAATACATAGAAAGTGCCTCATAACATGTGATGAGCTGAGCAAAGCAAACAAATTTAATGATTTCGTTCTCAGGTTTGATACTCAGGACTATTCTTTGGAATGCAATAATGTACTACAGTCAATTACAACTGCTGACCCCTGTTAAATTTTAGTCTGCAGTCTGAAATCTTCAGGCCCTGATGGCATCTCTGCTTTTCTCCTGAAGACCTTTGCAGCAGAGCTAACCCCATGCGTGGTGCCCTGTGTTTCAGAGGTCTGCAGATTTTCATCTGGGTCCTGCCCTCTGGAAAAAAATCTACCATTATTCCCCTTCCAAAGAAACCCTGTCTTACAGAAAACAAGGATTACAGACCGGTGGCTTTATATTCTGTTGTCATGAAATGCTTTGAAAAATACATGGTATCAGTGTTGAAATCTGAAATTAATTCTGAACTAGATCCACTCCAGTCTGCATATAGGCAGGGGATCACCCAACTGACTCTTAAGCATCTGGACAATCCCAAGGCTTATGCACACCTTCTGTTCACTGATTTTAGTTCTGCTTTCAATACTTTACAGCCTCATCTACGCTTACAGAAAATGACCCAGATGAATGTTAATCCTTTTATTATAAAGTGAATGTATTCTTTTTTAACAGATAGAACCCAAAATGTCAGCATTAACAACTCACTTTCAGAATCCAGATGCATTAGTACAGGTGAATCTCAGGGCTGTGTAAGCTCACCGGTCCTGTTCACCCTTTACACAAACGACTGCACCAATCGTCTCCCGGGCAACCCATTTTTCAAATTCTCTGACGACACTTTTCAAAAAACGGAGGAGATGGTGATTGATCCTCGGTCGGTGAGAGATCATACTCCACTGTCCATACACAGGGAGGAGAACTGGCCACACCTTACAAGTATCTGGGTATCTACCTAAATAACCTCTTCAGCTGGAGTGATCATGTAGACTATGCATGTTCCCGTTTACAGTAAAGGCTGTATTTCTTTACGCAGACTGAGGGTGTTTGGTGTCAGCCAGAACATCATGTTCTTATTTTATCAGGCAGTGATGGAGAGTGTCATCAGGTATAGGATGACGGCGTGGTTTGGCAATCTCTCCTCACAGTCCAAATCTAAATTATGTGTGCCTACATGTACACCTTCAGATGTTATATGTATTTGTATGTGTTTATTGTGTGTTAGGGCAGCTACTACTATGCACTATGCACTTTGAGTCCATGACAAATTTCCCCTAGGGGACAATGAAGTGTATTCTATTCTATAAAATGTGGGACTGTCTGTCCTTTGTTTGGGGCCATCCTACATACAAGTAAAAGTTTTTAAAAAATCAACCACAGAGAAAAGGTCTTACTTTATCGCTAGCTTCAGATAAATGGGACCAAAATTATCAGCAGACTGCAGGAATTCAAGGGTTTGTTACTATTGAAAGGGATGAACAAAAAAATAACTGCTTGAATCTGCATTTCAATGGTTCAGAATTTAATAAATTATCACATAGATTGTTTTACATACACAGACAACATTAGAGGTCTTAGTATGGAACCCTGGGGCACGCTTTTTGATACAGGAAACAAGGAAGAGAAGACCCAGAAAATCTGGACAATTTGTGCTCTGGCTTACAAATAGTTTGAAAGCAAAGTTAAAGCATGTGGAATTAGGAAATGTTGATTTTCTGCAAGATGCTTCTTTAATTAGAAATTTTGCAATTACGCACATTTCAGAAGTCTCTCAATCAAGTTGTTTCCTTGTTTTTTTTTAGGATTTTGTGATTCGTTCATTCCACTAATCAACTAATTTAAACTTTTTTTTGTTCAGCATCAGATGCCATCTCCTGCCCTGCCATCAGTTTACTGGGGATTGATAGAAGTGGAGGAGTGAATTTAAATTGTGAGTCTAAAGGCTGGCAGGCAGACGCTCAGGTCATTTGGATGGACGCTGCTGGGAACCTCGTCCCTGCTGAAGATACAGAGACAGTCAGAGGCTCTGACAAACTCTATACTGTCAGCAGCAGAGTGACTTTGGAGAAGAGACACAGAAACAGCTTCACCTGTAGAGGCCAACAGAACAGCACCAAACAGACCAGAGAGGCAAAGATCTATATAGCAGGTACTTTTTGTTTTTGACGTGATCACAATGTTAAAATTGTGGGGTCACATTATTCTGTGTCTTATCATTTCAGATGATTTCTTTGAGGTCCAGTCCAGTTCTTCTTCTACCACAACTGGTCTGGCTGCTGGTTTGGCAGTTAGCATCCTGTTTAATCTGATTCCTTTTTTGTGTGGAAATACAGTAAGTCATAAATTATTTTCAGTTCTCTGTAGATTTTAAGTTACTCTCACTGGTATTATGGGAAAAAGTCATTTGTGTAATTTTGTAAAATCAAATCATCATTATTTTACAGATCATTGTATTATGTATTGGTTTGTCTACTTGTATTTCCAGTCATTGAAAGTGACAGGTTTCTTATCTTTATTGTTTATCTTATCTTTAACCATTTGTCTCATTTGCTGAAATACCTTTCTAAAACGCAAGTTAATGTCTTTTGTGCTTTAATTTTACTGCCTTTGTTTTTACACAGAGACCAACAGAAGCTACAGGGATCAAACTATTCAACGAAGGAAGAAGAACTGCTCTAAACATAACAGAATTGAAGATCATTGTGTTACTAAAGAAGAAACAGAGAGACAGCAGCTCATGACACATGACACAGTGCAAATGAAGGGTTTAAAAAAGGGAAAGGCTGCAAGAGTCAAACCACAGGTACACATGCATTTGCCACTTTGTGGTATCATCACTTACCTTCAATAATAAAATGTGTTGGTCTTCTCCCTGTTCTCTCTCTCCAGGAGGACCAGCAGCAGCTGAGGAGGGAGGCAGCTGAGAAATCACGGAAGGTCCTGGAAGCAGAGCTGGAGACCAAGAAGACTGAGGTTCATCTTTGATTTCAGTCTGAGTCACAGTGTAACAATGTCTAACGTTCAGGAGTTTGTGCAGGTCTATTAAAGACAAATTCCTTCCAAAACCAGGACCACACACAGCCAATAATAACTGAACATGTCTGTCATTGTGTCTCTCAACCTTCTCTCTGTCCCTCCAGCTTAGAAAGAAACGATCTGATCTGCAGCAGCTGGATGAAGAGAAGAAGAAGAAGGAGGAGAACATAAAAAGACTGAAGGAACAGCTAGAGGACAAGAACACAGAGGTTCATCTCTTCATCTGCATCTGTATCTATTTTCTTCTGATTGATAATTGAAGTATACAATGTTATCTTATTAACTTATTAACATGTAACATATATAATGTATTTGACTGTATACAAAGATACTCGTTGTACTACATTAACTGTCATGTTTTATAAAAATCCATAAGCTTCAATATTGTTCTAATGTCTCACTTTCTCTTTTCTCACAGGTGGAGAGATTAGGAGCTGCACTAGCCAAACATTTTTGGTTCCCTTGGGTAAGTGTTCATGATTTAAATACAGTAACACACTCTGAGGTACCCGAAAAGAGAATGTCTAGTCACATGTCTTTATATGATCCAGAGTTCTAAAAAGGAGCAGCAGAAGAAGAAGGAGGACGCTGGAAAAGAAGCGGAGAACCTGTTGAGGCAGCTGGAGACTGAGGAAGTGGAATTAGACACCAAAACCAAAGAGGTTATATTTTAATTTTTTCCTCATGTAAAGAACAGACACAAGCAGGTGGTTTCATCCATCGGGGTTTGTCTTTACATAAACGAATACACTGTCTACAGTTGTTTACCTCATTATATGATATATGATGAAAGACGCCTGTCAGCAGGGCAACATCATTCCTTCAAAAATCGTGACAAATTGCTGTTTTAAAAAAAAGTTTTTTGGGACAAACACTATTTTCCAGTCTATACAGTGGTGAGAAGTGAGGGTGTCTGATCAAATCCCTGAGCCAGCACGTTCAGTCTCAGTGGGGAAAGTGAAAGGCAGTGTTGCTCTACTCATCACCACCACTGAGGTGCCCTTGAGCAATGCACAAGCTTTGCACTGGTCGTCATAGTTGTGTCAATGAAATAGTTACTTACTTCAGACATGTTGGTCTTTCAGCAGAAGCTTTAATAAGATGTAGAAATAAAACCATTACACAGGTTTAACTGTTTCTCTTTCAGTGTTATTATATTGTAATTCACTTAAATATGCATTAATGGTAAAAAAGTGTAACTCATGTTGTCTCTCATCTTCTCCTCCCTCCCAGATTGATGACACACAGGCTGAAGTCCAGCAGCTCCAGGAGGAGATTCAGGAGACAGAGACCAGCCTGCAGAACCTGATGGAGAAGCTGGAGTCCAACAATGTGAAGGTTTATTTTTCTATGTTGAAATAAAGCAATAAAAATGGGCAATGTTGATTTTTTACATGTCATGTTGAAAACATCTTCACGTAGACCAATCATTTAAAAGGACAAACAAAAAATATCTGCAGGATGATATTAATGTCATCACCTGCTCTCATCCTTCCCAGCTGGAAAGAAGTGGAGCTGCTCCAGAACAGCCTTCATCCTCTACGGTAAGTTGTCATGTCGAAGTTAAATTTGAACACTCCTGACAGATGAAAAGAGATTCAGCAAAGTCTGCTCTTTAAGACAAATGACAGAGTCAATCAGTGAAAGAGTCATCTCTTTTTGAAGGGCTATTGTGTTAACATTAACAATCCTATCACCAGTGTTAACAGATGGATCACCCAAAAAGCAAGTTATCTATCTTATCTAATGTTTTTAGTGTCTCTCCATTTCTCTCAGAGTCCAGGAACATGACAGTTAATCAGGTCATTGGACTCTACACATGAAACAAAATACACAAATATTACCTTGTGTCATCTTGTTGATTAAGAGACATAAATGTGTGTCTGTATATGTTGAAGGTTGAAGGAAACCAGATGTTGCCAGAACAGTTGTCAGACACGACTCTACAGGGCAGACCGACACCAGCCTGGACCATCAGGTTCTGATTCTGGACACAACATGGCTGCCAGACGAGCAGCTGAGACTCACACGGCAACATCTCTGATCAGCTGACACCACTGTGGGAGAATTAACTATGAACAACTAAAATGAATCAAATCGTTTAATATTGATTTAACTCTCCATGTCCTCCATAGAGTCTTAAATTCACATGCATGCATTCTCACAACCTTAATTTTTTATTACTATTTTTTATTCCAGTTCTCAAACACTCCACTGATTCTGTGTGTGTGTTTTCACTGGATCAGATATGGCTGTACAGAAATGGCTCCATTGGTCATATTCATTGTTTTTTATCAAATAACTCCACTTTAATGAGACCTCTTCTCTTTACATTAGAAATGATTGGATCAAACCTGAATGTAACTTGTTTGTAACTGAGACTTGAAACTAGAGAGATTTTAGATTATGTGTGTGTGTGTGTGTGTGTGTGTGTGTGTGTGTGTCATAGTGAGATATTAAACCGGATACATTGATTCTGATGTAGTTGTTATACATAATAAATATAGACTGTTTTGTGTTAATTAAGTCATATTCAGTGATATATGTACATTAAGACCTTCTAAAATATGTTGTTAACTTTAATACAATTAAACTGTCTAATGTGTCTAATGTGATTTCTTTTCGCAGCTGAGTCCTAATAATGTTTTTTCTTTAAATTAATTAGAATCATTCAGAACATCTTCTCAAAACTCTGAACTTGATTTCATAAACAAGTGGTGCATACATGACTTTTTATTATATGTACATGCTGCCCTCTCCTGGCCAGCGTGTTTCCACCGTACTATGACTGCACTTGATAACCGTTGGAAAGTTTGACTTTTAACCCGTTAAGGTTGTTGTAGTTGCTCAGTGTGGTTGAGCAGATTGAGTTAACAATGTGAAGTCAGCCCTAATTGGCCAGCTATGGATGTATACATTTTCAGTGGGAGAATGCACGCATGTGATTGAAGGAGAGCTTTTAGAGTGTTTGAAAGAGCTCCATCTCTGATAGTAGAATTGGGTTTTCCATATTAAAGCCTTTGTTCTTCTCGCAGCTGTTAGGGAAAATAGTCATATCGATTTTATAAGTTTTTCATATTGTCAGCGTATGTTAAAATGTTTTATTAGTCAATCTCAACTGGGTAAGGCAATCCTGACCATTGTGTTGCAAAGAGACAGACTGTAGTTTCTGGGCTGTCCTCATCAAAGGTGTCAGCGTAGTTTGTTCATAAAATAATCTGGGGAGGCCAGGCTGGGTGGAATGATAGAGCAATCTTTGTTGAAACAGATTTCACGCCTGCGTCCGAACCAGTGTGGCCACATCCTGGTGTTCACAAATCTATGGCAAGGTTCCTTCCAATGCTTTGCTCTCTGCTCTACCTGAAATCCTCTCCAGCCTTCTATCTTAGGAAATCTACAAATAACCACCTAACTTTCTCTGCCTGTGCAGGCCTTTTTAAATTACCTTTGCCTGTACCTACCTACTTCTTCTAATTGGTCACATTGATGAACTGAAGGTTCATCTATCCAATAGACTGAAAGAGGAGTTCACCTTTCTCTCCCATAAATCGCCTAACTCGCCTGCTATCACTCCTTGGGTCTTATACCCCCAAAAGGCCCAAATGGTCTCTCTGTCCTTTTACAGGAACGTGAACATTTAGACATCTCCCATGATTTGGCATGAGGGTCAAACTCAGTTTTAGTCTGGGACCCCTGGACCTGTCAGCCCCACACCGTCTTCATTTCTAAACTCACAAAAGGAAAAGTAATCTGGCATCGTTAAATCTAAACTAAGTTAAATCAAAGATCAGAATGTGTTGCAGTCCAGATACCTCAGTTTCATTACGAAACACAGAATATCTAAAATCTATGTAGTTTCAAGTGACAGATTAAAACATTACATTTGGGTTTGATCCAGTCCTTTTTAATGTAAACAGTAGAGGTCTTGTTATGATTACAGTGGAGTTATTTAATATAAAAAACAATGAACATGATCAGTGGAGCCATATCTGTACAGTTACATCTGATCCAGTGAAAACACACACAAAATCAGAGGAGTGTTTGAGCAGTGGAAGGTACAAAAATAAAGAATAAATAAAACATGAAGGTTGTGAGAAGTGTAAAAGAGTGTTAAATCAATATTAAACGATTTGATTAATTCTCAGCCTGTTTGATAAACACAGAAGCTTCATCAGTGTCTCCTTCTTACATTCATCATTCATAACAAAACATAACTCGTTAATTCTCCCACAGCGGTGTCAGCTGATCGGAGATGCCTCGTGAGTCTCAGCTGCTCGTCTGGCAGCCATGTTGTGTTCAGTGTCAGAACCTGACGGTCCGGGCTGGTGTTGGTCGGCCCTGCAGAACTGTCTGACAACAGTTGAGCTTCAGTTCACGTCTGGTGTACTTCAACCTTCAACACATACAGACACACATTTATGTCTCTGGATCAACAAGATAACACAAGGTACTATTTTCATGTTTAAAGTCCAATGACCTGATTAACTGTAATGTTCCTGGACTCTGAGAGAAATGCAGAGACACTTGAAACACTAGATAAGATGGATAACTTGCTTTTTGGGCGACGGGTCTGGTCTAAACTGTTATCCATCATGGACATCACACAGTAGACAGACAGTGGAGCACCTTCTCTCACAGACTGCTGCAGCTCCGCTGTCGAAGGGACGTACACAGGAAATCTTTCCTGCCACATGCCATCACACTGTACAATAACAGCTAACACTCTGGTCAGAACACACAGTGTCTGTGCACTTTTTTTTTTCATTTACACACTGTGTTCACCGCACCTTATATTTTATCTTACACTACAGTTGCTCTGCTTATTTATACAATTGTATACATTTTGTACATTGTACATTTTTTTTGTATATATATTAATTTTTTCTATTGCTATTCACTCTATTAAATAAGAGGAACAACCTAGACTAATATGTCTAGGTTGTTCCTCTTATTTAATTTTGTTGTTATTGTCTCTGTGTATAATGCTGCTGCTCCACCGTAATTTCCCAGCTTGGGATCAATAAAGTTAAAGTTAAATAAAGTTATCCATCTATCTATCTATCTATCTATCTATCTATCTATCTATCTATCTATCTATCTATCTATCTATCTAACCCTGGTGATAGGAACATTATATGCCTTCACAAAGAGATGACTTGAGAATGGAATCTTTCCAACCTTACTTGTGTTAGAAACATTGTAGCTCCACAGTTTGACCAATAAAAGTCCTGAACTAATGAACTCTGTTACTGATTGACTCTGTCATTTGTCTTGCACAGCAGAATTTGCTAAACCTCTCGTTTTCATCTATCGGTAGAGTTAAAATCGAACTTCTACACAATGACTTACTGATGAGGATGAAGGCTGGTCTGGAGCAGCTCTACTTCTTTCCTACTGGGAAGGATGAGAGCAGGTGATGACATTAATATCATCCTGCAGATTATTATTATTATTGTTATTATTATTATTATTATTATTATTATTATTATTCTTTATGTATTTATTTATGTTTTATTGTTCATCGACATGAAGATCAATTTAAAAAGTTATTCATTCAAAAAGTCATCTTTGCAAATGTTTCTTCATTTGAACATAGAAAGATAAACCTTCTCATTGTTGGACTCCAGCTTCTCCATCAGGTTCTGGATGTCTGTCTCCGTCTCCTGAATCTCCTCCTTGAGCTTCTTGACTTCAGCATGTTTGCCCTCAAACTGTGAGGGAGGAGAAGATGACAGACAACATGAGTCACACTTTTTTTATCATTAATGCATATTTAAATGCATAAAAAAATAAAAACACTGACAGAGAAACAGTCAAACCAACATGATGGTTGTATTTCTACATCTTATTGAAGCTTCTGCTGAAAGACCAACATGTCTGAAGTAAGTAACTATTTCATTGACACAACTATGACGACCAGTGCAAAGCTTGTGCATTGCTCAAGGGCACCTCAGTGGTGGTGATGAGTAGAGCAACACTGCCTTTCACTTTCCCCACCCAGACTGATCCTGCTGGCCCGGGGATTTGATCAGACACCCTCACTTCTCCCACCTTTAGGCCACCACTGCTAGACTGGAAACTACTCTTTAACAGTAATTTGTAACGATTTTAGAGGGAAAAGAGGAATGATGTTGTCCTGCTGACAGGCGTCAGATCAGGAAAGATTTTTCTGTGGGACAGGCAGTGAAATATTTTGTCATTTATGAAAAGCAGCAGCTGGTCTGTCTTTGCATATCGCATAATGGAGTAAACACTGTAGTTGTTTATGTAAAGACAAACCTGATGGATGAAACCACCTGCTTGTGTCTCGACTGTCTTACTGTTCAAACTGGAAATAGCTGCAACAATGGTTCTTGAGACTTTGACCCTCTTCAGTTTGTTCTTTACTTGAGGAAAAAAGATTAAAACAGAAACCTGTTTGGTTTTGATGGCTAATTCCTTCTCTTCAGTCTCCAGCTGCTTCTTCAGGTTCTCCACTTCATTTTCAGCCTTCATCTTCTTCTGCTGGTCCTCCTTTTTTTTAGAACTCTGGATCATATAAAGACATGTGACTGAACATGCAATACAGAGATACACATGGCTAAAAAAGCAAGCGAGAGTGAGAAAGTTCAACTCTGCATGTAGAAAGTGCTTCTTTGATAAATAAGTTCAGAGCTGAACCATCAAACTGTTCAGCTAATGAACCAGCAGAGAATCTGTCTGTCTGTCTGTCTCAGCATTGATCTCAGTCACAGTCTGGTAGTGAAATGTGTTGAGTCATTATACAACAACAGATATATACAATATTGGAATGTTTGTTATTTTTTATATGAGGACACATCAGAGTATGTGTGTTGAATGTTTTAAGATCATGAACACTTACTGAAGACATCTTCCAATATTGGGCCAGTGCAGCTTCTAATGTCTTTACCTGTGAGAGAAGATAAAGTGAGACATGAGAACACCATTGAAGCTTATGAATAATTATACAACATGACAGTTAATCAGTTAAGTACAACAAGTATCTCTGTATACAGTCAGATACATTTAATATGCAGTATGTTAATGAATTAATAAGATCACATTGTGTACTTGAATTATCAATCAGAATAAAAAAGATGCAGATGAAGAGATGAACCTCAGTGTTCTTGTCCTTCAGCTGTTCCTTCAGTCTCTTCATGTTCTCCTCCTTCTTCTGCTTCTCTTCCTCCAGCTGCTGCAGATCAGATAGTTTCTTTCTAATCTGGAGGGACAGAGAGAAGGTTAAGAGACACAATGAAAGTTATGTTCAGTTACTAACATTTCAAATGTTACTTTACAAATGGTTGATCACATCCGTCTGGCTGATTGTGGACCTGGTTTTAGAAACTCCTGAACGTTAGACATTGTTACACTGTGACTCAGACTGAAATCAAAGATGAACCTCAGTATTCTTGGTCTCCAGCTCCTCTTCCAGGGCCTTCCGTGATTTCTCAGCTGCCTCCCTACTCAGCTGCTCTTCCTGGAGGGAGAGAACAGAGAGAAGATTAACACATTTTATTATGGAAGGTAAGTTATGATCCAACAAAGTGACACATGCATCTGTACCTCAGGATTGAAATGTTACTTTACAAACCTCGGTATTCTTGGACACCAACTCCTCTTTGCGGGTCTTCACTTTTGTCTTCGCTTCCTCCCTCTGCTGCTGCTCCTCCTGGAGAGAGATGACCAGAGACAAGACCAACACATTTTATTATGGAAGGTAAGTGATGATACCACAAAGTGACACATTCATATGTACCTCTGGTTTGATTCTTGCAGCTTTTCCCTTCTTCGATTCCTTCATTGTCATGAGCGGCTGACCCTCTGTTTCTTCTTCAGTAACACGACGATCTTTAGATCTTCTCTTGGTCTCTGTGTAAAAATAAAAGTAGTCAAATTAAAGTACAAAAGACATTAACTTGTGTTTGAGAAAGCTATACAGACCAATGAGACACATGGGAAAAATATGCTATAAAGATAAGACACCTGTCACTTTCAAGATACATACAAGTAGATAAATACAAGTAGACAAACCAATACATTTAATAAAACACAATGACCTTAAAATGATGATATTTTAGGAAACTACACAAATCACTATTTCCAATAAAATGAGTGAACATAACTTACCCAAACTGAAATACATTTCTGACTTACTGTAGTTACACACAATGAATCCACCAAGAATCAGAATAAACAGGATGCAAACAGCCAAACCAACAGCCAGACCAACTGTGGTAGAATAACAGGACTGGATCTCAAAGAAATCATCTGAAATGATAACACACAGAATAACGTGACCCTAGATTTTTAAAATTGTGATCATGTAAAAAACGTAAAGTATACCTGCTATGTAGATATTTGTCTCTCTGATCTGGTTGGTGCTGTTCTGTTGGACTCTACAGGTGAAGCTGTTGCTGTGTCTCTTCTCCACAGTCACTCTGCTGCTGACAGTATAGAGGTCATCAGGACCTCTGACTGTCTCTGTATCTTCAGCAGGGAGAGGATTTCCCTCACCGTCCAGCCAAATGACCTGAGCTACTGCCTGCCAGCCTTTCGACTCACAATTTAAATTCACTCCTCCATTTCTATCAATCCCCAGTAAACTGATGGCAGGGCAGGAGATGGCATCTGATGCTAAAAAACAGCAAGTTTAAAAAGGTTGATGATGCAATGAACGAATCACAAAATCATAAAAAAACGGACATAACTTGATTGAGAGACTTTTGAAATGTGTGTAGTTGCAAAGTTTCTAATTAAAGAAACATCTTGCAGAAAATCAACATTTCCTAATTCCACATGCTTTAACTTGGTTTTTAAATACTCGTCAGCTAGAACACAAATTGTCCAGTTTTCTGCGTCTTTTCTTTCTTGTTTCCTGTATCAAAAAACACACCCCTGGATTCCATACTAAAACCTCTAATGTTCTCCATATATGTATATAAAAAAAATCTATTGGATAATTCATCAAATTCAAGCACTTATTTATTGTTCATCCCGTTTAATAGTAGATAGTTCAATAGATCGTTTAAACAGTGTATTTGTGTACAAGTTACCTTTACAAATGTGCGTCAGGAAAAGAAAGTAAACCAAGACACTGATGGATCTGAGTGAAGGCTGAAGGGACAGTCTGTCTGTGAGGAAAGGCATCTTAAAGCTCTGTAAAGGAAGCAGATGACACAGTGTACAGAAAACAATGCTTTCATGTTGGTGTTCAGACAAATACCAACTTATCCAGTCACAGATTGTTATTAGCCACATGATCAGGCTCAAAATGTTGGCATAGGTCTTATATTTTCTGATTTTCTACTTGCGACGACTTTACCTACCTCCCCATCACCCAGGAAACCCAATCACCAGAATAAATGTTTGCAAAGAACGCTTAAATATGTTGAAATACAAGCTTTTATGTTGCGACTTTACACCTCTTCACAGTGTGCTTATGGTCTGGTTCTTGGTTAGGGTTAGGAAAAGATCATGTTGTGGAGTTGCTGGTTCTTTTGCCAAAAGCACAGCTGGATAATGACCCAAGGTTTTCTGAAATATATCTGGCTTTGTTGCTGCTTACACTGCTAAAAGATGTCCCAGTGTAGTGTTGAAAATATGCAATTGTTTCCTGCTTACATATATCGACACCTCATCTTAGGTAGTAGCCTTGTCAGAAATATGTAACCTGAAACTACTGGATATTTTTGGTTTCATGCTCGGTTTAGCACTTACAGATATTGAGACACCATCTCAAACAGTGGTATCTAGCCAAAAGTATCCAGAATAGCGAAACACAGTCTTGAACAGTGGTCTCTAATCAAAACCATCCAGAGGTTTAGTGCTTACAAACATGGAAACAACAATATTCAGTAGTTTCACACTTGGAAAAGATGAAACACAGGCTCAAACAGTGATCTCTACCTCATAATAACATTATAATGTTTACCCCTTTATTTCACTGACTCATTTAATCTGTTTATCGACTGTTGAACAAAAATAATACAAGTCTTACTCATCTTTTCAGTGTTCTTTTAGTTTTTAAACAGAGACCTACATCTGTGAGAATACCTGGACAGCATGCCCGTGTTATGGAGTTATACTTTCAATTTGGTCAGCAGACGTTCCTATAGCTATACGTTACCCTATCTGTAGTATACTGAGCAACAAATATAGTGTTAAACTTTCACGATTGTTCCAAACAACAAAGGCAACACTCAACTGTAGTGCATTTCTTAAAGCTGCCAAATTCAATGAATAGTTCAGCCTACACTTGAACACTTTGTATGACTCAAAGCCCAACTGAGAAGACAAAAGATGATAAACACTCTCAGTAACTCCCAGTTAGGAGTTAAAACAAACAAGCGACAGCTATGAAGGCAGATACTCTGACACAATGTAGTTAAACTTCATGTACAACAGGCAGAAATGAATCAGACGCACCTGTGTCACAATGTCAGTCACCTCGACAGACTGTGTGTTCAGAGTCTGTCAATCATTGGAAACTTTCTTTTCCTACAATCCTCCCCACCCAACAGCATAATCACTATTTACCCATAAGTGTGTTAAGGGTGTAAGTGTTGGAACTTACAGCCTTAAAACCACATCAATACAAAACACCCTTCATGTTTACCAGATTAACAGATGTAGAGAATATTAGCAGGAGCTGAAAGAATAGAAAGACCTCAGACAATACGTGTTGCAGATCACTTACCAAATCAGATCCAGATCTGGCAAAGTATCAATGTTTCAACACAGTACAGTGATCTCTTTTTATAATGCAGGAGACGGTAGGCAATGAAGTAAGCGTTACTGAGTAACCAGGAAGTCCCCTACATTGCATCATGGGTACTGTAGTTGTTGGAGCTACACCTCCTGTTTTTAACTCAGCAATACTTTTCAAAACAAGACTTTCAACTTCAGCAACAAGCCAACACATTTTCAACATCAGCCTCTCTTTAATCTCAGCTCAGCTCAGTTCTTTTGTTCTCTTAAACACTTGTAACATCACGCTGTGTGCCACATCTGTCTTGTTTTGTCTTGTTTCTGTTCCCATGTTGTGTTTTTCCAAACCGGTTTCGCCCATCCTTCTTCCCTTTCACCTGTCACCTTGATATAGTGTGTGTTAGTGGGCGTGGCTTGCAGGTTCCCGCCGCAGCAGAGAGAGACACCTGACATTCACCAGCCCATCACTTCCTGCTACATGATCCTAATCTCTCCACCACATCTGGTCACTCTCAGCTACAGTATCTCATGCTGTGATCTCTCACGCAATCAGCTCCATTACACTCACCTGCTCACCTGCTCACCTGTAATTCCTGCTCTGTTTCTCGTCTCCTTGTCTTCGTCCTTCACCTTTTCTGTGAAATTATGTCCAACCAAACATGTAAACCCTCACATGTAAATCACATTTCTCATTGCTTTTCACTGATACATCAAGTCTCTCAGGAGCCCTTGAAACTCTGCCTGATCTGGTGACTGCTGGCGGCTCAGGGGAGTTTCCTGCGACCGTCGCCTCGCAACTCAAAAAGCCGCCGGCGATCTCAACCATCACTGACAATAACATTGTTACCTTGCTGTCATAGCGATGAAGGAACAAAACATCTGGCTCCATCATTAGATCACACTCTCAGATCGTAGGCTGACTTAATGCTGACTGTGCAGGAATGACTCTTCTCTGACCAGAGCCTAATAAATGTTCAGATGTCTTTCAGTTAGTGGTCACGGTGGAGTCCACCATGTCAACCATCACCTCTTGTGTGAGATACAAGGAGAAGGAGACGGGGACAGTAGGCAGCACCATTTGTAAAAAGGCTTAATTCTATCAAAAAGCTTTCATGTAATTTTTGCTTTTTGCTTTTTAGGATTGTATTTATTCTTTACTGTTGAGTTACATTTACATTAATGTGTTATTCATGGTTTTAATCATCCACAGTTACAAGTATACAAATAAACTTCATTAATATCACTGTGACATGTTATTAGTCTGTTCATGTTGTTCTAGTGTCCTATGGTTTTTAAGTGATTTGATGAACTCTGGCAGTCTGAACTAGTTCTGAAGACTGTGCAGCTGCTCTCACTGGATCTGTGATGGATATTTATAATAAATCCACTACTGTTTAATGTGATTAATGATCAGCTTACCTTCAATAATTAGGAACAATGTAGGCTTCCAGCAGCTGCAGCAACTGTCTACGTAAGTATTTGTAAAAATCTGAAAACACCTAATCAATCTGTGTATCATTCGTTCTTTTCATATTCAATTGACATTCCAAAATCAAAAAATGAAAAAACGGTTTGTTATTTCCTTATTCGTTTATGAATCTGATACCAAAAACACAAATAACGGTTCATTTTTTGTACTTTCGATTTATTGCTCAGATAAAAAATAAAAAATAAAAAACACCACTGACCAACCCTCAGACTCCACGGGATTCAACCAGATGCCTACACACACTCGCTCCACCATCGAACGCACCATCCGCATTTTCAAGGGCGTTGGATGTGTTTGGAATACAGCAGGTGGCAAATTGCTGTACAAACCGGAGAAGGCAAGACAACTGATGTTTTGATTTATTTTATTATAAAATCTGCTTAGACTAAGGTCGCGTTTATTCAGACACCTTGCATCTTAACTGATGACTCTCCCTCACCATTACAGGTCTGTCGGATAATCTTGGCCTGCTGTGTCCTGCACATCATCGCCTGACAACCTGATTTATTTGTTGCTTTTAGCATTTTGTTGCTGTCTGCTCTGTACTACGGCATCAGTATCTACATGGCCCTGCAGTTTCTTTTATGGGCATTAATGGGCAGTTACCTATGCTAATTCTATGTTAATTGGACTCGAACAATTCTGAGGCTTACGAACACGTTGATGAATCTGACGTAGGGTTTTCTTAAGGAACCTTTTGAGAATAACTTAAGAAAGAATCTAAAAAGATTCTTAAGAAGATATTGGTGAATGAGGCCCATTGTCAAATATGCACATCAGCACCTGGAATTCCAGGATTGAACTCAAACATATGTAACATACAAATGTTTTCTCTCATTGTGCGGAAAAATGCATCAGGTCATTCTAAATTGAAGAGTTGAATTACTAACAATGTAAAACATAATAAAAACAATGACACAACTACTGTAAATGTATGTTTGTATTACAATAACATTTAACTTCAACAGTAAGAAGGACTTTGTCAGGGAAATGTTCGCTGCATTTAAATGTTTTGCATAAAACAACACAGGACGGACAAACAGGGCAAAGTATCTTCCTGCACCCAGGAAACAATACACACCACAGCAGTTATTCAACATGAGTCACTTAAAACCATAATACCATACATGCTAGTGTTTATGTGTAAATGAAATACTGATATTGTGTTCATTGTGTTCATTCTGATGATAATATAATCCAGCTGCTCTTAAATCAGTTCTGCTACTTTGTGTTGTTGCTTTGTGATGGTAGGTGGCAGCAAAGCACCTTAACACTGGTTGCTAACCACCATGCAACAGAAGAAGAAGAAGCTGCAGTAACAGTAACTATCAGCTGCTGCTCATCAATCTAACAGTGCTGTACAAAACCATGCTGAAACAACATGTATGGTTACATAGACTCTCTCTGCACCTCCATACACTGACAGAACTAATGAGATTCATCTGACAAAACAAAGCACACAATTATGTTGAGATCAATTTGACTGAGAACTTTTTTTCCTTCTAAAAGTCTATATATTGTGATTTCACAGTTACAAAACAAAGTGAAATGAAAGCAGCTAAATTAATAAAAAATGTTTCAGATGTAAAACACAGAATATATAGAGAGAACCTCAGTATCATGTTCAGTCTGCAGGCTTCTTCACATCTTTGTCAGGATTCTCCTGAGCTTCTTTTGAGCTGGAAAACAGAGATGAACAGAGACAACATGAGAGACATTTTGTTTTTCCACGGCTTCATTTAGTTTAGTTCAGCTGAAGAAAAACTAAGTTCTGATAAAGTCTGATATATCTGCTTGTGTTTGCTTTGAGCACATTCATACTGTAAATATATCATGTGAATACAAGCTGGAACAATCAGAGCTGTTCTTAACTGATGGATTTAAACTGGGAGGAAACATGAAGCTCAGTGATTGTGATCAGCTGATCATTCAGGTCTGTCAGACACAAACTGTAAACTCTGAGGACTACAGGAGCACTTTTCATTGCAGGAAACAGCTTCAACATGTTCATGCTGCTGCTGCATTCTGAGGAGAATTTAACTGTATCACAAGTTTAATGTTGTTATTCAGTTAAATGAGCTAAAAATGAAATAAAGACATAAATATGAGATTTTAGACTAAAACCAGAAATGGTGGAAAATCTTCAGTGGAACAAAAAAATCATCATCAATAAGAGACAAACCTCTGTTATCTTGGTCTGCAGCTTCTGTTGCTCTTCCTCACTCCTCTTCTTCTCCTTTTTGAGTATCATGACTTCAGCTTTCAGTCCACCAACCTGAGAGTAGAGAGAAGATCCAGACAGAAGAAGAGAGAGCGTCTCTCTTATTAAAGGATGTCAGTCAGAATGAACAATAAGACAGGACAGGACGCTCATTGGACTTCAAGTAGAACAGAGAGGTCAAATAGTGATGGTGATGAAAAGCAGCAGTTTGTAGATGAATCACAGTCTCAGTTGTGTGTGATTAAACTGATCAGTGATCAGCAGAGAGTTCAGTCAGTCTGTCTCACTGTTCTTCCTCATTCACATCAACTGACTGAAGAGTTTCTGGAACAACACTTGATGAGCTTCACACATTATTACTGTGAGTTGGTGAGAACAATAATCACTATTAAATCATCTGTTAAAGATTATTTGTTATTACAGGATTCACACTGTGTTGTGATATTTGTCTTTTTATCATAAAGTGAACAAATGTTAAAGCTGTGAGACATTTAAGAAGTGAGGACAAACGAGGCTGGAGACAAATCAGAGTAACATGTGGAAGAGACAAAGCGTTGAGTGGACAAGTCATCTGAATTCATAAAGTTAATAATGATCACATTCACCTCTTTGTTCTTGGACTCCAGATGATTCTTCAGCCTCATCACTTCACTCTGAGCTTCCTCTTTATCTCGTCTCTCCTTCCTGATGGTTTCATCTTTGCTTCTCTCCATCTGAGAGTTAAAGAGAGACATGGAGAAAGACTAGATCAGAGACACAATCAGTCCAATGTAAAGCTCTGATTCATTCTGCAGAAAATGAAATACATCTTTTGTAGTTTTCTGTGGTACATAAATAGTGATTCAATGAAAGAAAATCAAAGTGATTAACCTTATCTGTGACTTTATGTACATGACTGTACATAAAGTTATGGAGACTATCACCCTTTTTCCTTCAGCAACAGCAAACATTTCAACACAATTTCATTTCTCCTATGATGGAGTCACAGTCAACAGTCAATAAATGAAATACTAGAGAATAAGAAATTCTAATTCTCCAGGAGACCATTTCTTACACTTCTTCCCCTTGCTTTTCTGTGTGATTTCTGTTTTTCTTTTTCTAATGTTTAATCTCCACTGATTTACTTTTATCCTAACCTGACCCCGACACCAAAATAAAATGTTAAATAAATAAAAGAGAACAAGAAATCAAACTCCACTGATTTACTTTTACCCTAATCCCTCTGTCTGCCTAAAGTGTGCCTTCTTTAACAGGGAAAAGAGGCTCTGTATTAAAATATGACCAAATATACTAAATGTCTGATTGTCCCAACATCAATTCAAGTTTGGGCTGTCATAGTTGCTGCAGATCCTGTTTCTGGATGTAAATATATTGTATCCGCCTTGCTTATAACTGCGTTTTTCGCCTATTGATTTTTATTTTTGCTGGCCTTTTTTTCCTTGTACAACACCTCCATTAGCTTCCTTACCTCTGTCTTGAGCAGCTCATCATCTTGGTTAATTTCTCCTTCACCAGTTTCAGCCCTGTGGCTCCTCTTGGTTTCTGAGTACAAATAAAGTCAGTAAGATTAAAACGTAAAAGAAATTTACTTGACTTGAGAATGTTCCACAGCAAAAGAGGCAGTCAGTCTAAAATCATGTTATAAAGAAAAGACTTATGGCAATTTGACTGATTGAATTAAACAGACAAACTGCCATTTATCAACACTGTAACCAGTGGAATATGGATATGTTGCTCAAAAGAAAGATCATTTAGACAATAACACAAATCTATGTAGCTTGACATTGACAAATAAATATAGTTAACTTGTGACTTACTGATTTTCTTTTGTCTCCACACATGAAAGCCAATAATCAGAATAATCAGGATGCAAACAGCCAAAGTAACAGACAAACCAACTGTGGTAGAAGAAGAACTGGACTGAACCTCAAAGAAATCATCTGAAATGATAAAACACAGAATAACATGGCAGTTAAAGAAAATGGGACTTCAGATATTTGAAACTGAAACAGTGATCACATCATGAAAGTAATAATGTCTACCTGGAACATGTATCTTTGCCTCTCTGATCTGGTTGGTGCTGTTCTGTTGGACTCTACAGGTGAAGCTGTTGCTGTGTCTCTTCTCCACAGTCACTCTGCTGCTGACAGTATAGAGGTCATCAGGACCTCTGACTGTCTCTGTAGGTCCAGCAGAGAGGAGGTTTCCCTCACCGTCCAGCCAGAACACCTCAGGTTCTGGATACCAGCCTGTAGAGTTACACTGTAGATCCACGGTCATCTGGACATCAGGTGAGGAAGCAGCACCTGAAGATGAGACCATTCATTTTGTTTGGCTTCCAACATTGTTCTGTTGGGGTGAACTTGTGCTCACCTCTCCTTCAGTTAAGTCTCTGTCTTCGTTGTGTTTGTTTGATGATTTAGTTTACTTGTTTGGTATATTTTGGTTGTCCATTTGAGTTATTGTGACTGAAATATTTCACCTCATATCACATGGTGAGGGTGATGTCCTACTGCCAGGTTTTTAACAGTGATCTCACTGATATTGGTCCCTACCGACTGTGGGAACAATCTTCAACGCACAAGCTGAAATACCTGCCCAATCTTTTGGAGCTGAAATAGACTTAATGTACAATACTGTGGAAGAGTTTTAGGCAAGTGTAGGAAAATACTGTAAACTAAGAATGCTTTCACAAATTTAAATACATTTCTTTTCTTAAACCAATTTACAAGTGAGCAAACAAAAGAAAAATCTAAATCAAATCAATATTTGGTGTTAGTATATACCATGGTAAGACTGAGCAAAGCAACAACACACAAGGTAGTTATATGCATCAGCAAGGCTAGAAGGCAGTTTGTTCACCGAAGGGCTGGAGAGCGGTACAATACAATACAAGCATGGTTCAGGTTCCTTACACGTTGGGGGCTGCATTTCTAAAAAAGGAGTTGGATATTTGGTGGAGTAATGGTGTCCTCAATGCTGAGGAATACAGGCAGACACTTATCCATCATGCATTACCATTATGATTGGCCCAAAATGTATTCTGCAGCAGGACAACAGAAAAAAAAAACATGAAGCCTATCTTGAGGTCACAACTTGTTCATTTTCCAACAATAGAGAAATTAAGTCATTAGCTTTACCATTTCTTTTACAAGTAACAGTTAAAACTCACTTTGAACACAAAATATATCCTCTCACCTACAACAAGCTGAACAACACAGCTTATCCTCATCTCTGGAAGGAAGCATCTGTATGGTCCCTCATCAGATATTCTCACTCTGGAGAGTTTCAGTGAAATGTTTCCGAGCTTCAGTTCATCACTGAACAGCGATGTTCTTCCCTCGTAAGACGGATGGTTACCCGTCAGTTTAACACCTTGACGCAGCACGTGAACATTTCTTGGGCTCAGGTCGAGCCTCGTCCACTCGATTGTCTTTCTCAAAGCATTGGTGGCAGGTTCCAGGTAAGCTGGCAGAACGATGTCCTCACCAACTGTTGCCACTATTGGCTGAGATGGACAGCTCACATGATGCTGACCTGGAAAGAAGCAAGTGTTTGATTGTTTTATGTGCAGAAAAATGAATGGATGAACAATATCTAAACATTTTCTGTACATGTTAACATCAATGTGTCATATTTACCTCTACATGAGTGTATCAGGACCACTAGGACAGTGAAGGCACCAAACTGAAAGTTCAGGGACCCACTGAGTGTCACTGGAGGCATCCTGGATATAAAGATCAATGAAAAATGGAAAAGAAGCGGTGTGAAAACTTAAGACGAATGATAACAGAAATATACTGTGTGCAGCCTTCTTGAAGGTTTAGTTTGGGGTCCTGTAGAAATTGTCACGGCCCGCTCAAAGAAATGACAGATAAATAGGAGAGGACACAAGAAGTTAAAGCAAGGAAATCATAATTTATTAAAAACCAACTCAAAAACCAACATATCAGTGTGAAAACAAAGACAATAAGGAGCAGAGAGCAGAGAGCAGGATTTCTCCCGTGTCCTCTCTCTCCCCCACAGCCAAGTGAGCTGTGCTCTTATAGTGCTGGGAACATCAGGCCCAGGTCTGCCCAGCAACTAACGACACCTGAACCTCCTGCTGGGCATCTGTAACACAAAGAGGACCAGCAAACAGCCCAACAGCACAAGAGGCATGGTCATCACAAAATAAATACAACTGTAAACATAAATGGGGGCTGAGGGGTTTTTGCAAAGTGATACATTATAACAATAATCAAAGTACAACAAAATAAAATAAATACAAAATAAACTTTTTTTTTTCTAGTCGTTTCAGAATATATATATTCATGTATATGTAGTTAAGTATATTGCTATGACTGAAGGAAATGTGACATTTGGTGAGTATGTTTACTGTTTGTCCACATGCAGCAGTGACATCTGGGTTTACAATCATCAGCTGTATGATATTAATATTCATTTTCCTCCTCAGGGTGTGACAGCTGACCTGCAGCGCCCTCTGCTGCTCGTTCACTCACATGTCACCTTCATATCAGCAGGTGAATTCAACTGGAACGAGGCTGGTGTGTGAATCCAAACGTGACTTTGACTTTACTGTCCAACACTTGTACAGTTAGATAAGAGACAGAGCTCACTCAGAGTCCTTCACTGCGTATTTACACTCAGTCTCACTTTACTTTCACTTTCACTTTCGATCGTGACACACATTATCATATTATCACTGGCACAATATCGCCCGATGATACCACATCACATTCAACACAAAGTAAAAGGTGAAGATGAAAGTGATCTTACCTGCAGCCTCTGAACACATACAGTACTCAGTGTGTAACCATGAAAACGTGTCCAGACCTGTTTGTCTCCTGCAGGACTCACTGCACTGTGTGAACGGAGGGGAGGTGGGAGGGGATCTGATCCGTGGTCAGCTGCTAGAAACGAGTCAGTGTTGCTTTAAGAACACATGATCAGGATGTTCACTGTGTTCATGTGGAACATGTCATTAATGTGAGGAAACAAGAGCAGCTTCAGCAGAGGAGATCACACAGAGAGAGAGAGACTTCTGATGTCACCCTTTAATGTCATCAGTGATGATTTATGAAACATCTGAGAGCTTCTTCTTCTCCTTCTTCTTCTTCTTCCTCTTCTTCTTCTTCAATGATGATTTATAATGGTAACTTGTGTTTAATGTGGTTTCACCTGATTTAAAGATGTTAGAATGCTTTCACTCCTTCTCAATCACTGATAAATCAACGATTCATGATTCATTTTTGAAGAGAAGTTTCTTCCCAATATGTGAGTCTGATAGAAGCTTCAGACGTGCTGACTCTGATCTCTGCTGATGAAGACGTGGAGGCAGATTCAGCAGTGTTGGAAAAAGTACCTCAAAGTCAATCTGATATTAAACGTACTTCAATATAAAGTAGACAACACCTATTTTTAAATTCAGCTTTTTTCTGATTATTAGCATTTTAATAAAATGTATTAAAATGTTAATATTAGAACCATTAAATATGGAGCAACGTGTCACATGAAATTGAGAATCAAATGTGAATGTGGATATCATTAAAGATTATGTGCTATGAAAGAGTATAGAGTAGTTATAAAGTACATTTATTCACATACACACGTACATTGCGATGGAATATAATGTGAAATAACTCGAGATAGATTGAAAGTACAGTTGATGACACATGACATTATAGAAACAGCATAAAACGGCTCAATATCAATTATTAGCAGTAAAAAGTGGAAGTCAGCTGTGATGTTTCTGTCTTTACCAAGATGGATATTAAACTACAGACGAGGATCAGAGTTCTGACTTTTTTAGCAAACTAAAAACCAAACGGTACCATGACAGCAGCAGCACTGACACAACAGACAGGACTGTTTAACAGCAACACAACTCAAACACAACACATGCAGTCCAGAGTTCAGTCAGAGTCAGACCAGGATCACACTGACAGACTGACAAATGTCCACAACTAAACATCTACTGCACTTTACATCCATCTTCATTTAAGGTTACACTGCTCAGTTACCTTCCTCGGTCAAACTCTAAACTGCCTCTGTTTCATCAGCTGCACACTTCAATTTATCTTCTTCTTCTTCTTCTATCTGCAGATTATTGTCTTTCTGTCTTTCCTCCAGCATTATTACAATTTTAGTTTAATCTACTTTGTTGTTCCTGTGAACATTAGTTTTCGCGGTCTCTACCTTTCTCAAAATAGATCAAATCAGGCCGATCAGATGATGTTTCAATATAGAGACAATGCATTAACTGCATGCAGGGTGGGAATTTCACGGCAGCCAGACCCGCACTTTGGCCTTGATCCAGCGTGGAAAAAAACTCATCGTACGGCCACAGTGGCCTCTGTGCTCCTGGCCCGGTCAGCATAGTGGGCTTACCTTTAATTACAGCCACCTGAGTGCAAGGTAGTCACTCACAGTAACTTCAGTGAGTCTGCGGTTCGTGCAGGTGGAGTCTCATCATCACGATGATCTCACATGAAGCCTCTCAAACAGCAGCAGCGTCTCAAAACAGAAGAACGGAACTTACAGCACAGCGAGCCAGCTCAGCCAGTTTGACATGATACGTAACTGACTTATGTGGATAAGATTTAGTTCGGTAAAGTTGGAAATATATTCACAGATTCGAACTTCCCGGATCAATAACTTATAAGTGAAACCTTGTTAAAACACAAACGACAGCTCTTTCCTACCGTAGTAAGGAAGACAACGAGCTACAACCGTATTTTCATCAAAACGAGCGTGTGGACATTAACTCTGGTCTGTATGGTCAGCTGGCTGTGAGACGAGGGCTCAGGGAGCATCTACGAAGTGCAACACCGAAAACAGAAACTACAAAAAATGCAGTGACTTTACTATTATTTAGAGTGTAGTGTCACCAACATCACTCCACACATCAGTGGTCTCCTGCTGGTTATTCTACAATTTTTTGTTTGGAAAAAATGTGCTTTGCCATAATTTTGAGGAATTTCTATTGGGAGAAATATTCAATAACACTAATATTCAGTGTGGTGTCACAAAAATCACCTAACCCTAACCCTACTTAACAAAAACTACTTTCTAATGTAACTTTAACTTGATTTTGGTATTAAAAAATGTTTTAATACATAATCCATGTCTTATTATATGTTAGGATGTTATGGTATCAGTCTGAAAGGTAAATCAACACATTTTACTCAGTGGCCTTTGTGCCCTGTCATGTGGCCTTGGTGCCCCTGAAAAAAAAAGTGAAGGCCAAATGGACTTGTCCCTAAAATGATGAAATTCCCACCCTGACTGCTGCATTCCCACTAGTAAGCTACGGTTACTCTGTGTAAGCTGAGTTCAAGTTGTCTCTAAGAGTCTCTAGAGGGTGAAATATTGCACATTGCCTCAGCCTGCAATAAAACGGTGGTCAATTCATGATACTTTCTCATCTCCTTATTTTTATACTTAATAATACAATGTCAATGTTGTGTAAGAAGAATCATTAATTAAATATATGAAAGTTACACAAGACAACAATATAGAAGAATTTATGGATTTGACGCTGTGATCGGTGATCGGCAATATCGGGATCTGCAGATACTGCTTTCGGTGATCGGCCCCAAAAATCCTGATCGGTGCATCTCTACCTTTGGCTGCTCTACATGTTTGTCTTTCTCCTTTAAACACTGAGCTCCTTCCTTATTAGTGCTGACTGGATGTAGAGAATCTGTCTCACTAACTGCTTCAGTCTCTGTCTCTTCTTGACTCTGGTCCAAACCTGTTTCTGTCTCTCTTGTTGTTTGTCCTCCTGCCTCTTCTGTAAACTGAAGCTCTGTTCCTTCACTATCAGCACATTGAGCATTGTTTGCTTCTTGTTGTAGTGTTTCCTCGTCTGGTTCAGTTTGACCTGGTTCTCCTCTGAACTCGTCCACATTGTTCACTGTGAAACAAACGTTTTATCTCATTATGCAGAAAAATGGATCAGGTCATTTCAAATTGAAAAATTGAATTACAAACAATGTAAAACATAAAAAACATGAATGACATAACTACTGTAAATGTATATTTGTGTTTGAATAGAAATATTTAGTCCAGTAAAAAAGCTCAAACACTTTGAGTTATGTGGGTTCACATTTTTATTTTGGGTTTACAGCAGATCAATGTTTGAGATTTCACAATAACATTTCACTTCAACAGTAAGAAGGGCTTTGTCAGGGAAATGTTCGCGGGGTTGTCTGCATTTAAATGTTCTGCATAAAACAACACAGGACGGACAAACAGGGCAAAGTATCTTCCTGCACCCAGGAAACAATACACACTTATACCATAATACCATACATGCTAGTGTTTATGTGTAAATGAAATACTGATATTGTGTTTATTGTGTTCATTCTGATGATAATATAATCCAGCTGCTCTTAAATCAGTTCTGCTACTTTGTGTTGTTGCTTTGTGATGGTAGGTGGCAGCAAAGCACCTTAACACTGGTTGCTAACCACCATGCAACAGAAGAAGAAGAAGAAGCTGCAGTAACAGTAACTATCAGCTGCTGCTCATCAATCTAACAGTGCTGTACAAAACCATGCTGAAACAACATGTATGGTTACATAGACTCTCTCTCCACCTCCATACACTGACAGAACTAATGATCTTCATCTGACAAAACAAAGCACACAATCAAGTTAAGTTAAAGTTGAAGATCAATTTGACTAAGAAGTTTTCTTCTAAAAGTCTAGATATTGTGATATTACAGTTTACAGAAAGTGAAATGAAAGCAACCCAATTAATGAACAATGTTTCAAATATAAATTAAGGAATAAATAGAGAGAACCTCAGTATCATGTTCAGTCTGCAGGCTTCTTCACATCGTTCTCAGGATTCTTTCTGAACTTCTCTGAGCTGGAGGGAAAAGAGAGATGAACAGAGACAACATGACAGACATTTTGTTTTTTCAAGGCTTCATTTAGTTTAGTTTAGTTAAATAAAAACTAAGTTCTGATTGGCTGGAGGTTGTGATTTATCACCTTTTAATGTGCAAATAGTTTGGCTCAGGTTTAACTTGTTTACTTGGAGCACATTTATACTGTAAATATAAAAAGTACAGCCAATAAATCTTATTTTTATAATATTAATATTAGAAACACATTCCCTGATACACTTGTTGGTGCTGCAGTGGAACTTTAGAGCAGTTTCAGATATTTGGTGTCTATAGGTCTCTGTGTCTGTCTGCTGTTGTGGCTCTTTATACATTCTGCTCTTAAACTGCTGAAAACTACATCTTATAGTGTTGTATTGTTCAGAATATTCTGGTCTTGGTGGAAAATAACTACAAACACACCAACATTTACAAATCAAGATAAAAAGAAAGAAATGAACCTCAGTCTTTAGCTTCTTCACTTCATCTTCAGCTTTCTCTCTTTTCTTCTCCTCCTCCTTGAACTTTTTCTCCCACTGGAGGGAAACAGAGATCAGATTTAGTTTTATTCAGTACTCAGGATGTAAACTGAGCTCTGATTGGCTGAAGGTTTATTATCTGTTAATAATGTCTCATATATCTGCTTGTGTTTGCTTTGAGCACATTCATACTGTAAATATATCATGTGAATACAAGCTGGAACAATCAGAGCTGTTCTTAACTGATGGATTTAAACTGGGAGCAACAAATGAATGTCATATAAAGACCATCCACAAAGATTGATGAGGGAGGAAACATGAAGTTAATGTTGTTATTCTTTTAAATGAGCTTAACATAAAATAAAGAAATGAATATTTGTTTTAAAGCTAAAAACAGAGAAATCAGATGTTATTATATTTCTATCAGAAACACATTCCCTGTTCCACGTGTTTGAGTTACAGTGGAACTTTAGTCCAGTTTCAGCTGTTTGCTGTCTCAGATTTGCCCTCATGGTGACTCGTCTAAGTAACAAATGAAAAGATGAACTTGTTACCTCTCTTTGTGCTTCCTCTGCCTCCTTCAGCTGATCCTGGAGCTGCTTCTCCATCTGGGAGGAGGAGAGATGAAGATGAAGAGAGAAACTTTATGTCATTATGTAAATGTGATCAACACATTGACACGGAAGTGAGTTCTCAGTGCTGATGATCTGATGATGTGATGAAACTGTGTTCACTCACAGAAAGTTCTGTTCAGGTTACATCAGTTCAGCTTCAGTAGATTCACACTGTAAACTCTGAGGACTACAGGAGCACTTTTCACTACAGGAGACATCTTTAAAATATTCATGGTGCTTCTTGATTCTGATTAGAATTCAACAATATCATAAGTTTATTGTTGTTATTCACTTAAATGAGCTAAAAAAAATAAAATGAAGACATACATATGAGATTTTAGGCTAAAAACAGAAATGGTGGAAAATCTTCAGTTAAAAATCAATAAGACACGAACATATTTAATGTTGGTCTGCAGTTCTGTTTTCAGCTGCTCTCCTGTGCTCTCACTCGTCTTCTTCTCCTCTGTGAGCTTGTTGACTTCAGCTTTCAGACCATCAATCTGAGAGTAGAGAGAAGATCCAGACAGAAGAAGAGAGAGCGTCTCTCTTATTAAAGGATGTCAGTCAGAATGAACAATAAGACAGGACAGGACGCTCATTGGACTTCAAAACTGCTAAACACTACATCTTATATTGTTGTATTGTTCACAATATTCTGGTCTTGGTGGAAGATAACTTGTGATTGTAAAGATGTAATGTCTGGTCCTGGATCAGTACTGAGACTGTGTGAACACAGGAGGAGCAGCTCCTCAGGTCCAGACTCTGCTGTCCACTTAATCTGAAGGAGAACAATTGTTCCTCTGAGGACCACAATGTCAACATGTTGTCCAGAGAAGACAGACGTTTGAAAGAGGAGGGAAACAATCCATCTGTGTCCAACTGGAGCCACCAGTGATAATGTGGAACTATATGTTCATGTGCACACAATGAATTACACCTTCATTATAAACCACTTTAGATATTCCATATCAGCTGATCCACCTGAAGAGTAAAATACATCTTTTTGTTTTAACAACAAAAAAAACACACAAAAAAAAGTAAAATACAACTATTTTTATTTCTTTGGCTGATCTTAAACATTCTGGTTTTGGACTTCACTCCTGCTTTTGACACGATCTGATTTATCTGCACTCCTGTTGGGATATTTGTCTTTTCACTTTTTATCATAAACTGAACAAATATTAAAGCTGTGAGACATTTAAGAAGTGTCAGACCTGGGTGAAATGGAGGACTCAGGTGCAGTCAGTGAACAGTGTTGACAGGCTTTTATTTTGATGGTTTTTAGAATCCTCGTCAGAATGGGTGACAACACAACAGGCTGTGAAAATCTAGACTCGTCTGAACAGACGGGGACAAAACGCAAGAAAGCCAAGAACAGAAAATCACTCGCGAAGCAAAGGGGGAAAAACGCACAAGGCCTACACTAATCTTAGGAAAAAATAAATACACTATGAAAATTACACAAAACAAAAGACCACTCTCAAAGAGGGAAAAACCAAAAGGCTGAAAAACTGAGCTACACTGAGTTGCGAAAACTGGAAGAACAAAAAACGCTCCAAAGGAGGAAACAAATAATCAGCAAACAAAACTATCTTCAAAGCTAACCAAAAAAACTATCACAAAATGAGGTCACTCTTCTGCAGAGGAATTGAAAAACATGAAAATCCAAACTTGACAAAGCACGAGGTTCTTGACTTAGGCTGTGAACTAGGCTGGAGGTACTCGACACGACAAAACACTCTGGCAACAAGACAGAGGAAGACGAGGACTATATACACATGAGGGAGGGTGACACAGGTGGAAACATTCAGGGAATCAGGGGAGACGTCAGACCGACGACAGAGGAGGAAGGGCAAGTGACCTGATACGAGAGGAGGTTTAGATTTTCAACATAAAACAAGAAGTTCGCCACACAAAAACCCCAAGACACAACATCCCTCACCACGGTGTGACAAGAAGTGAGGACAAACGAGGCTGGAGACAAATCAGAGTAACCTGGAAGAGACAAAGAGTTGAGTAGACAAGTCATCTGAATTCATAAAGTTAATAATGATCACATTCACCTCTTTGTCCTTGGACTCCAGCTGATCCTTCAGAGCTTTCTCCTGTTGGAGCTTCTTGATGGTTTCATCTTTGTTTCTCTCCATCTGGGAGTTAAATAGAGACATGGAGAAAGACTAGATCAGAGACACAATCAGTCCAATGTAAAGCTCTGATTCATTCTGCAAAAACTAACATATTTCTATCGTAGTTTTCTGTGGTACATTCATAGTGATTAATTAAAGTGATTAACCTCGACAGTCTTCTCCTGCGGCTCCTGGTTCTTCCTCTGAACTTCTTCCTCTCTCCTCTGCTTCTCCTCCTGGAGCTGAGTGAAGACACAGTGTTTCATTAAGACAACAAGGAAACACAACAACAGTGACAGACAGACAGACAGCTTTGTACAGTTACACACTGCTGTTCATCAGAACCAGCAGATAGAAACACTCAGTGATGAAAACCATCATGGTCTCATTTTGACAGATCTGATGGTGGAGTAAAATGAATCAGGTTCTGAAGAATACTTCTTTCGTTTGGTCCTGATCTTGAACACAACATTCCATTCTGGTTTTCGTCCAGTTGCCTATGATACACTTAGTGTCTAACCATGACCTGGATGACTGAGAACCTTCATCAACATTCTGGTTTTGGACTTCACTCCTGCTTTGGACACGACCTGATTTATCTGCACTCCTGTTGTGATATTTGTCGTTTCACTTCTTATCATAAACTAAACAAATCTTAAACCTGTGAAACATTTAAGAAGTGAGGACAAACAAGGCTGGAGAGAAATCCGAGGAACATGTGGAAGAGACAAAGTGGAAAAGTCATCTGAATTTATAAAGTTAATAATGATCACATTCACCTCTTTGTTCTTGGACTCGAACTGATCCGTCAGGGTTTTCACTTTGCTCTGAGCTTTGTCCTTTTCCTGTGTGTCATTCCTGATGGTTTCACCTTTGTTTCCCTTCATCTGAGAGTTAAAGAGAGACAATAAATGAACATGTGATTATCTGTAAAGACAGTGTTCCTCGAGTCCTTCCGCTCTCAGTCTGGACCTGAACTTCAGTCTGTTTAACTGATGTTTTTATATTTAATCAAATATCGCTATTGTAGTTTTAGTTCTGTGAAGAGTACAAATCCAAACCTCCCTGGTCTTCTTCTGCAGCTCCTCCAGGATCTGAACTCTGCTCTCAGCTTCCTCTCTCCTCTGCTGCTCCTCCTTTAACTTCTGCTTCTCCTCCTTGAACCTCCGCTTGGTAACAAGCGGCCACTTGGGTTGATAGAGAAGAACAGGTAAAAATTAATGACAAGAAAAAAGATATTTTCTTTCTTTTCTTAAAAATGGCTTTTTATGTATACTATCACATTTCATACACACAATGACCGCTTTTCCCAGATTCGATCATTCTTAAGGACATAAGAAGGATTCGGCTAAGAAGGATTGCTAAGATAGGGGTGTTTCCCAGACAAGTTCTTAACTGCCTTCTTAGGAGAACATTAAGATCAAGCCAAAGAAGCTTCTTAAGAAACTCTTAGTGGGAGCTGTCCACCACGGTGGTGCTGAAACTGAATCAATCGAAGCCAGGCAAATCGATCACCCACCTCTTTATCAGCGCATAAGTCACACACAGCGCCCCGTGGTCCCCCCACACAGGTGCAATTAGGCTACGCATGTATCGGGGGGTGTGGGTGTGTGTGTGTGTGTGTGTGTGCCAACATGTGTATGTATGTTCCAAGTAGTAATCAAGCCCATTAGCACATATATACCCCCATGGATATAGGCACACACATGTGAGAATGGAAGAAACCTGCAGCAAAAGAAACAAGCGGGCACCATCGTTTACCATGGAGGAGATGGGCGTCTTAGTGGACGAGGTCTGGCTTCCCGTGATGTTTCATTCGGGGGAACAAGGGGCAAAAAGAACATCACGGTGAAGAACCGTGTTTGGCAGGCCATAGCCGAAAAGATGTTTCCCTCCAGCCCATGTGGCCTGTGTGACCGGGGTAATGTGAGGAAGAAGTGGCAGGAGTTCCAGAGCCAAACAAAAAAGAAGTGTGCGAAGGTGAGGAGAGAATCCATGGGCACGGGTGGTGGAGCACCGGGTTGGACGACTCTCACTCCCGACGAGGAGAAAGTCCTCTTCATCATCGGGAAGACGGCCTCTGAAGGCATTAGTGGGGCCATCGATGTTCAGGGGGACGAGGGGCCCCCCACAACCACGCCCTGTCCCCACGCGGCAACCAGCAGGGCCCGGTGACCACGTGCGGGGAGGCTTAAGAGGGCGGCCCGCAATAACGACCTGCACCTGCAGCGAGACGCTGGTGCGCCTGGAGAGGGAGAAGCTGGCGGTGCTGCGGGGGATAGAGGGCCAACTTGAACAACAAACTGCCCTGCAGGAAGAGATGGTCCGGATAAAGCAGGAGAGGTTGGAGCTGCACTGGAGGCAGCTGGCGCTTGCCAAGGCGCAGGTCAACCGTCCCTCCATCTCGGTTCCAATCATCCTTCCCCAGGATTCAGGTACAGGGCATTTCTGTTTTTTATCTGCATTACACAATGTATCCCATTCAATATCACTAATCAATCTCCCTTCATTGCAGGTGATGCAGACGCCCAGTAAAGACAGTGCGGAGGCCCCCCCCCCCATATGGTTTCAAGAAACTACCTTGGTTTCCTTTTCAACCATGTATTATGTGGATTATTTTGCATTGAAATGAGGGTGTCAAACCTAGCAACAAAAAGTCCCAGGCAATTTGTTATTTATCTAAGCGTAGGTTCATGATGTGTGCGTAATGTGCGCCCTGACGCACATGCTTCTCACTGCTTTCAGCACAGCATGTTTTGCTGCTAATTTCCCACTTGTTACCTGGTCACCTCAGAAACGTGGACACTATACTCCCACGTACTGTATGCAACAATACTTCCTTAACATTCCAGTGCCAGACTTTCAGGTAAACCACCCGGACACTGCACCGATAAATTATATTGTGCAGGACGCTACATGTAGCCTACATGTGCTGCTTCTGTTTATTTATTTCAGCCTTCAGGCCTGACAGTTGATAGGGGTTGTTGGACCTCAGAAGAGGTTGATAAGTTCCTGTCTGGTCTGGGCACTGGTCTGATGGAGTGACGCTCGCACATCGCAGGGGGGGGGGTTCGGGGCTTCGTCCTCTGAATGTTCCTCTTCATCATCCACAGGAGGCGGCTCATCTGCGCCAACGCACACTGCGATGTTGTGCAGCATGGCGGTGACAACAATCACGCAGCAACACTTGAGTGGTGACAAGCGCAGCCCCCCCCCGACGAACGATGAATGCACCTGTAGCGGGACTTCCAGATGCCAAACACCCGTTCAACCTTCGTCATGGTGCGTGTGTGGGCCTCATTAAACCTCTCCTCCTGTGGTGTTGCTGGGTTGGTTACCGGCGTCACGAGGTAACTCCGGAGAGGGTAGCCACTGTCTCCTAGGAGGATGCTCCTACCAAACTCTCCTCTGCCAGCCTTCTGCTTCACAGCTGAGTTGGCCCACATGAAGCTGTCGTGTGTGCCTCCTGGCCACCTGGTGACGATGTCAGTGATGAGGCCATTGTGGTCCACCACCACCTGGGTGTTGATGGCCGCGTAGTGCTTTCTACCGATCCAGCACGGATCCACCAGGGAGGGATGTGGATTGGAATGAGGGTGCCATCCACCACATCGATCGCTGCGTGGAACCCTTGGTGGACCTGGCAGACCTCGTGGCACCAGGTCGACCAAGGGTTTCACGCAGTGGCTGGGATCCCCCGGGTGTCACAGCTGCCACACTCCGTGACACCGATGCCTTGCTGAGGCCGGTGCCGTTCCCCACCACCTCCAGGAAGCTCCCCACTGCGTAGAAACGCAGCGCAGCCAGGAGCTGCACCTCCGGGCTGAGGGCAAAATTGCAGCAGGTTGCTCTCTGGTTGTGTGGAGACACCAGAGTTGGATCTCCGCAGGGGGCAGCCGGTACTTTGCCTGGACAGCCCGGTCTGACAGCACGTCCAGTGGGGAGAAGTGCTGACGCACGTATGTATTTATGTAAACCGTCTGGCTTCGCGCACGGCGACGCTGTTGGTTCGCAGCGAGAATGTGCTGTATTGCAGCCATGGTTTCTCACACGCGCAGACTTTGGCAACGCCTTTATATAGAGTAGCAGGTGGAGCCTCTCTGGATGAGGTTCAGCTGAGTTCAATTATGTCTGTATCCTTGATATCTGTGAAATGCCACAAGGTTGTTGATGTTTTTTTTATATGTGTAGTACTATAAACTCATATATGCAGATGTGTGTGGAAAACTTAAATGTGTAATTCAATAAAAAGTTTTTTTTTCTTCTCTACTATAAGTCTATGTTTCTTGCGCCAGTGGTCCGCAGCTATGAGCGCATTTCAACATTGAGCATTGTTTTATTATTTCGTAAAGTGGAGGATATAAATTTCCCCTTCCCTTGATCACTGAGCATTTGGTCGCGAAGAAGGCTGTTAAGAGTGGGTCAGCTCGATCTTACATTTCCTTCTTAGTGAAAGATTTTCTTAAGCTAAGAGCGACTCTGGGAAACACATCCTTCTTTCACAGCGTTCTTAAGAGCGCTCCTAAGAAGATCTTAGCACTTAAGAGCTTCTTAACAAATCTGGGAAACGCGGCCAATATCTGTATTTATCTTTTTTTCTGTAGAATTATTTTAATCATTTGATTTTATCTGGTTTGACCAGTAAAACTGACCAAGGAGGAAAGAGGAAGACTGGAACAGACTGGACCGGAAAATTTAGAGACACATGTTCTCTCATTAAAATATGTTGATGGTTTAATGTTGGATCTTCTCTGTGGAGTTTTCGACCTTCAGTAGCACCATTCGTTCTGTAGGCTTCATGCTCTACTGGACTCTGTGGGTGTAGCTCTCCTCTAATCATGCACACATCCACCCACTGAATATATACATATGTATAGCTGGCCAATCAGAGACGGCTACTGATTACATGTGTTACTGTACAATAAGGAAAAAAGGGTGGAGACTATCACCCTTTTTCCTTCAGCAACAGCAAGCATTTCCACATTGATTTCATTTCTCCCATGATGGAGACACAGTCAACAAGCTAGTCAGTGAATAAAGACCTCTGACCTCATCACATCCACCAACCCACATCAAGACTACACAAAGACCTGAGTCCTAAAGCCAGCACCCTGTCTGGACTGTCTCTGCCTCCACCTCTGGTCCCAGAGCCAGTGAACCAGCTCCATGAAGGTTTTTACTCTCTGCTCTTTGTGTGACCAAGAATCTTTGAGCTGAACTGAACAAAATGATTCAGGTGAACTGTGATTTTCACTCTACAGCAGTCCTGCACACTCAAAACTGGACTTTCACATATTGACTGTGAATCCTCTTTACTGGACCAAAACCATCAGAGACACAACAACTCAGAGTCTGCAGTGGTTCATGCTGGTGACAGGAAACACATTTTTCATTTCAGGTCCTAGTTTTGTCTTCAGCCATTTCAAGACCCCTGACACCAAAATATGGTTACTGACAAATACAAGAGAACAAGAAATTCAAATTCTCCAGGAGACCATTTCTGTGATTTACTTCACCCTAATCCCTCTGTCTGCCTGAAGTGTGCCTTCTTTAAAAGGGAAACGAGGCTCTGTATTAAATTATGACCAAATATACTAAATGTCTGATTGTCCCAACATCAATTAAAGTTTGGGCTGTCATAGTTGCTGCAGAGCCTGTTTCTGGATGTAAATATATTGTATCCCCCTTGCTTATAACTCTGTTTTTCCGCCTATTGCTTTTCATTTTCACTTGCCTTTTTCCCTTGTACAATACCTCCGTTGGCTTCCTTACCTCTGTCGGGAGCAGCTCATATCTTACACTCGTCTCTCCTTCATTAGATTCAGCCCTGTGACTCCTCTTGGTTTCTGAGTACAAATAAAGTCAGTCAGATTAAAGCATAAAAGACATTTACTTGACTTGGGAATGTACCCCAGCTAAAAGAGGCAGTCAGTCTAAAATCATGTTATAAAGAAAAGACTCGTGACAATTTGACTGATTGAATTAAACATAGACAAACTGCCATTTATCAACACTGTAACCAGTGGAATATGGATATGTTGTTCAAAAGAAAGATCATTAACACAATAACTAAAATCACATTCACTTTTCCACATGAAACTTGTATAGCTTGACATTGACAAATAAATATAGTTAACTTGTGACTTACTGGTTTTCTTTTGTCCCCACACATAAAAGCCAAGAATCAGAATAACCAGGATGCAAACAGCCAAACTAACAGACAAACCAACTGTGGTAGAAGAAGAACTGGACTGAACCTCAAAGAAATCATCTGAAATGATAAAACACAGAATAACATGGCAGTTAAAGAAAATGGGACTTCAGATATTTGAAACTGAAACAGTGATCAGATCATGAAAGTAACAACGTTACCTGGAACACGTATGAGTGTCTCTCTGATCTGGTTGGTGCTGTTCTGTTGGACTCTACAGGTGAAGCTGTTGCTGTGTCTCTTCTCCACAGTCACTCTGCTGCTGACAGTATAGAGGTCATCAGGACCTCTGACTGTCTCTGTAGGTCCAGCAGAGAGGAGGTTTCCCTCACCATCCAGCCAGAACACCTCAGGTTCTGGATACCAGCCTGTAGAGTTACACTGCAGATCCACGGTCATCTGGACATCAGGTGAGGAGGCAGCACCTGAAGATGAGACCATTCATTTTGGTTGACTACCAACATTGTTCTGTTGGGGTGAACTTGTGCTCACCCCTCCTTCAGTTAAGTCTCTGTTATATTTGCTGTGTTTGTTTGATGATTTAGTTTACTTGTTTGGTATATTTTGGTTGTCCATTTGAGTTATTGTGACTGAAATATTTTATCACATGAACTAAACTTTATTTGGCTTATTCTACAGAGAGATGCTACTGGCCTGGGTGAAGGTGATGTCCTTCTGCCAGGTTTTTAACAGTGATCTCACTAATATTGGTCCTTACCGACTGTGGGAACAATCTTCAACGCAACAGCTAAAAAACCTGCTCAATCTTTTAGAGTTGAAATAGACTTAATGTACAGTACTGTGCAAAAGTTTAAGGCAAGTGTAAACTAAGAATGCCTTCACAAATACAAATGCAAATTGTGAGGGAATAAAAGAAAAATCCCAATCAAATCAATATTTGGTGTTACCATCCTTTGCCCTTTAACCAGCATCAATTCTTAAAGGTACACTTGCACAAACTCAGGGATTCTGTAGGATTATAGTCAGGTGATTGATAAACCACTTATACCAAACAGGTGCAATGATCATCAATTTCACATGTAGGTTGAAACACAGTCATCAACTGAGACAGAAACAGCTGTGTAGGAAGCTTAACAGCCAAACTCTGCTGCCAAGGTGAGGCTGTAGCATGTCGCAGGTCATACACCATGGCAAGACTGAGCAAAGCAACAATACACAAGGTAGTTATATGCATCAGCAAGGGCAGAAGGCAGTTTGTTCACTGAAGGGCTGGAGAGCGGTACACGGTTCAGGTTTGGGGCTGCATTTCTAAAAATGGAGTTGGAGATTTGGTGGATTAATGGTGTCCTCAATGCTGAGGAATACAGGCTGACTCTTATCCATCATGCATTACCATTATGATTGGCCCAAAATGTATTCTGCAGCAGGACAACAAAAAAAAAAAACATGAAGCTTATCTTGGGGTCACAAAATGTTCATTTTCCAACAATAGAGAGATTAAGTTATTAGCTTTACCATTTCTTTTACAAGTAACAGTTAAAACTCATATATCCTCTCACCTACAACAAGCTGAACAACACAGCTTATCCTCATTTCTGGAAGGAAGCATCTGTATGGTCCCTCATCAGATATTCTCACTCTGGAGAGTTTCAAGGAAATGTTTCCGAGATTCAGTTCATCAACAAACACTGATGTTCTTCCCTCGTAAGACGGATGGTTACCCGTCAGTTTAACTCCCTGGCGCAGCACGTGAACATTTCTGGGACTCAGGTCGGGTCTCGTCCATTCGATTGTCTTTCTCAAAGCATTGGTGGCAGATTCCAGGTAAGCTGGCAGAACGATGTCCTCACCAACTGTTGCCACTATTGGCTGAGATGGACAGCTCACATGATGCTGACCTGGAAAGAAACAAGTGTTTAATATGTGCAGAAAAATGGATGGATGACAACTTGTAAACATATTCTGTACATGTTAACATCAATGTTTCATATTCACCTCTACATGAGTGTATCAGGGCCACCAGGACAGTGAAGGCACCAAACTGAAAGTTCAGGGACCCACCGAGCGTCACTGGAGGCATCCTGGATATAAAGATCAATGAAAAATGGTGTGAAAACTTAAGACAGATGATAACATAGATATATACTGTGTGTAGCCCTCTCAAAGGTTTAGTTTGGAGTCCTGTAGAAATAAATACGTGTGTAAACATAAATGTGGGCTGAGGGGTTTTGCAAAGTGATACATTTTGACAATAATCAATAATACATTTTAAAAAAACATTTCAATGGCAACGAAACAGGAAAAAATATGAATGTCATTAAAACAAATACTTGGCACCCCTAATGAAATATTACAGATATATCATGTATATAATTTGTGTGGCAAAAGGGGGAAGTTATTCTGAAATTCAAGGACATTTTCAATGAGTCAACTGTTAAGCTGTTATGATCATTTTTAATGAAATAAAGTATTGTTACATTTAAAACAAAATGCTGTGTTATAGTTTTTACTTGTTGTTTATACATATATATGCATATACATGTATATGCATTTATACACATACATATTCATATAGAAACGTATATATACAATATAAAGATGTATATTCATAAAATAAAATAAATACAAAATAAAATATTTTTTCTAGTGGTTTCACAATATATACACCATATATGTATATATATATTTATATATATATATATATATATATATATATATAGATATAGTTATGTATATGTATATGTATACGTATATGTAGTTGACTGTATTTCTATGACTGAAAGAAATGAGACATTTTCTGAGTATGTTTACTACTTGTCCACATGCAGCAATGTTGTGTGGGTTAACAATCATCAGCTGTCTGATATTAATATCCACAACCCTCCTCAGTGTGTGACAGCTGACCTGCAGCGCCCTCTGCTGGTCGTTCACTCACATGTCACCTTCATGTCAGTAGGTGAATTCAACTGGAACGAGGCTGGTGTGTGAATCCAAACGTGACTTTGACTTTACTGTCCAACACTTGTACAGTTAGATAAGAGACAGAGCTCACTCAGAGTCCTTCACTGCGTCTTTACACTCAGTCTCACTTTACTTTCACTTTCGATCATGAAACGTCATCACATCATCACTGGCACGATATCGCATGTACAGATATGATACCACATCACATTCACCACATAGTAAAAGGTGCAGATGAAAGTGATCTTACCTGCAGCCTCTGAACACATACAGTACTCAGTGTGTAACATGAAAACGTGTCCAGACCTGTTTGTCTCCTGCAGGACTCACTGCACTGTGTGAACGGAGGGGAGGTGGGAGGGGATCTGATCTGTGGTCAGCTGCTGGAAACGAGTCAGTGTTGCTTTAAGAACACATGATCAGGATGTTCACTGTGTTCATGTGATCAATGTGAGGAAACATCTCCTTCTTCATTGATGATTTATGATGGTAACTTGTGTTTAATGTGGTTTCACCTGATTTAAAGATGTAAGAATGCTTCCACTCCTTCTCAGTCACTGATAATTACACAAAAAGTAGTTCCGGAGGAGAACCAAATGACAAACAAAGGAAAGATTTGTGTCTATGTCACATGAAGAGCTCAATCAACTGGAATTGTCCAGGAATGAACAGACTACATCCCGATCAACTTCTTGGGCTGTCAGATGTTTTCAGGAGTATCTGAAAAGCACTAAACAGGATGTAGATTTTGTAACTCTAACGAAAGCTTAACAGGACACACATACTAATGTGTAATGATGTAATATAATGTGAATATAATAAGACAGAGTTTGAAAGTACAGTTAACGACACATGACATTATAGAAACAGCATAAAACATCTCAATATCAATTATTAGCAGTAAAAAATGAAACAGTTGAAGTCAGCCGATGTTTCTGTCTTTACCAAGATGGATATTAAACTACAGACGAGGATCAGAGTTCTGACTTTTTCAGCAAACTAAAAACCAAACGGTACCATGACAGCAGCAGCACTGACACAACAGACAGGACTGTTTAACAGCAACACAACTCAAACACAACACATGCAGTCCAGAGTTCAGTCAGAGTCAGACCAGGATCACACTGACAGACTGACAAATGTCCACAGCTAAACATCTACTGCACTTTACATTCATCATCATTTAAGGTCACACTGCTCAGTTACCTTCCTCAGTCAAACTCTGAGCTCCTGTTTTATCACCTGCACACTTTAAGTTCTCTTCTTCTTCTTCTTCTATCTGCAGATTATTGTCTTTCTGTCTTTCTTTCAGCATCATTACAGTTTAATCTTGTTTGTTGTTCCTGTGAACATTAGTGTTCGCTGTCTCTACCTTTGGCTGCTCTGCATGTTCGTCTTTCTCCTTTAAACTCTGAGCTCCTGTTTCATCAGCTGTCTGCTGATTATTGTCTTTCTGTCTTTCTTCCACCATTGTCACAGTTTCAGTGCCTCTGTTGTTCAGATCAGTGCTGACTGGATGTAGAGAATCTGTCTCACTAACTGCTTCAGTCTCTGTCTCTTCTTGACTCTGGTCCAAACCTGTTTCTGTCTCTCTTGTTGTTTGTCCTCCTGCCTCTTCTGTAAACTGAAGCTCTGTTCCTTCACTATCAGCACATTGAGCATTGTTTGCTTCTTGTTGTAGTGTTTCCTCGTCTGGTTCAGTTTGACCTGGTTCTCCTCTGAACTCGTCCACATTGTTCACTGTGAAACAAACTTTTTATCTCATTATGCAGAAAAAATGCATCAGTTCATTTCAAATTGAAAAGCTGAATTACAAACAATGTAAAACATAAAAAACATGACTGACATAACTACTGTAAATGTATATTTGTGTTTGAATAGAAATATTTAGTCCAGTAAAAAAGCTCAAACACTTTGAGTTATGTGGGTTCACATTTTTATTTTGGGTTTACAGCAGATCGATATTTGAGATTTCACAATAACATTTTACTTCAACAGTAAGAAGGACTTTGTCAGGGAAATGTTCGCTGCATTTAAATGTTCTGCATAAAACAACACAGGACGGACAAACAGGCCAAAGTATCTTCCTGCACCCAGGAAACAATACACACCACAGCAGTTATTCAACATTAGTCACTTAATACCATACATGCTAGTGTTTATGTGTAAATGAAACACTGATATTGTGTTCATTGTGTTCATTCTGATGATAATATAACCCAGCTGCTCTTAAATCAGTTCTGCTACTTTGTGTTGTTGCTTTGTGATGGTAGGTGGCAGCAAAGCACCTTAACACTGGTTGCTAACCGCCATGCAACAGAAGAAGAAGAAGAAGCTGCAGTAACAGTAACTATCAGCTGCTGCTCATCAATCTAACAGTGCTGTACAAAACCATGCTGAAACAACATGTATGGTTACATAGACTCTCTCTCCACCTCCATACACTGACAGAACTAATGATCTTCATCTGACAAAACAAAACAAAATACACAATCAAGTTAAGTTGAAGTTGAAGATCAATTTGACTGAGAAGTTTTCTTATAAATGTCTATATATTGTAATATTACAGTTTACAGAAAGTGAAATGAAAGCAACCCAATTAATGAACAATGTTTCAAATATAAATTAAGGAATGAATAGAGGGAACCTCAGTATCATGTTCAGTCTTCAGGCTTCTTAACATTTTTCTCAGGATTCTCTTTGAGCTGGATGGAAAACAGAGATGAACAGAGACAACATGAGAGACATTTTGTTTTTCCAGGGCTTCATTTAGTTTAGTTTGGTTGAATGAAAACTAAGTTCTGATTGGCTGGAGGTCGTGATTTATCACCTTTTACAGTTTTTCTCAATTGCTAAAACACTAAACCCTGTTGTCTGAATCAATTTCTCTGTTGCCTGAACCCACTGATTGAATCAATCACTCTTTTGGCAAAACCATGAGCACTTTTCACCTGTTTAGACACAACTTCCCAACACATTTTCATTGTGATGCACCTGTGCTGCATAATGGTGAGCACAGGTGGCAAAAGTCAAACACAATTAAAGCACGGGTGTCACCACTTGAACACAACAACTCAAAATTGATCACACTTGTGGCTAATGATGTGAGGGAATATATAAAGCCAGTTCAGAGAGCACTGGTTTGTGAGGCACTACAATGGATAGAAATCTGAAAGGAAGAGTTCGTGTGAGAGGAGGTCGAGGAGGTCGAGGTGGTCAAGGTGGTCAAGATGGTCAAGATGGTCAGACAAAGAACAGTAATATCTGATGAAATCAGAGCTACTGTGATTGACCATGTTCTTGTCCATGGTATGAGCATGAGGGAGGCCGGACAAAGGGTACAACCACAGTATACTGTAAGTAAATATATGTTTCAGTACATCATTGTGCAAATGTACTGTAGTATTGTAATGGAGGGTTAGTCTAACTGTTTGTAGGCCTAGTATTCCATGTATATTTTTTGTAACTGCATGTTCTCTTTTTGTAGAATTGAAAGACTGCCACATGGGGGTGGGAGGACAGGTATGTTCTCCCCACACCAAGAGACCCTAATTGTTGATATGGTCCGTGAGGACAATGCCATTAAACTGCGTGAAATTCAGCAGAGGATCATTGAAGACCATGCAAATTTTGAGGGTATCAACAGTGTCAGCCTCACTACTGTTGATCGTGTCCTCAAGCGCAACAGACTGCGCATGAAACAGCTGTACAGAGTGCCCTTTGATCGGAACTCAGACAGAGTCAAAGAGCAAAGATTCCAGTATGTACAGGTTGGTATATATCCAGACACATTCAATGTTGATTACTGTAAGTAGTGATTCACTGTAGTGGCCTAAATCACTTTTTCTGTATCACTTACAAAACTATATCTATTTCTACAGAGAGTTTTTCAACTGGATGCAATGGAAAGACCCCATTAATACATCTACATGGATGAAGCTGGGTTCAATCTCACCAAAAGGAGAAGGAGAGGCCGTACTGTGATTGGACATCGGGCAATTGTTGGTGTCCCTGGGCAGCGTGGTGGCAATGTCACATTATGTGCTGCCATCAGCAATCATGGGGTTGTCCACCATCATGCCAACCTGGGGCCCTACAACACTCACCAGCTCCTCATTTTCCTTAACAACATGTGAGATGCTCTGTTGGGGCAGCAGGATGAGCATCCCATTTATGTTGTTTTGTGGGACAATGTGAGCTTTCACAGAGCCCTCCAGGTAAGAGAGTGGTTCAATATGAACCAAGGCTTTATAAATCTTTGCCTCACACCATACTCCCCTTTCCTAAACCCAATTGAGGAATTCTTCTCCTCATGGCGGTGGAAGGTCTACGACCGGCAACCTTACACCAGGGTAAATCTCCTCCAAGCCATGGAATTAGCCTGTGGTGACATAGGTGTGGAGGCATGCCAAGCCTGGATACGGCATGCCAGGGGTTTTTTCCCCCGTTGCCTGGCCAGGCAAAATGTGGCATGTGATGTGGATGAGGTCCTGTGGCCTGACCCAGTACGGAGACATGATGCTGTGGCTGAGTAATGCACTTATGTGTATATTTTTGTACTTTATTTTTTACATGGGCTTACTGTACACAAGTGGCAAATGCATACGATTTCTGTTTGTTTTGTACAAGTGCTACGTGTACTGTAAATGCACAAGATTTTTGTTTTTCTGTCTTTTTGTACAAGTGCTAAATGCACAGGTTTTTTTGTTTTGCAACATGCATTCAGCTTCATGTCCTGAGCATTGTGTTTTCTATTTTTCTATGTAGTGTTTAGTGACTGCTCAGTAGTGTTTTTAATTTTGATTGACCTGGGGCACGATTTGACAACAAAGTTCAGTTTTGGACACAGATTGAACTGTTTTGAGGGTGAAAGTTTGGTTTTGCAAGAAGAGTCTGAGGTTTTGTGAATGTAGCTTGAAAATTGGGGTTTGTGTTCACAGTTTAGAGAAAAGGAGAGAAGCTTTCAAGAAATGTGTCTTAGCAATTGAGAAAAACTGTAATGTGCAAATAGTTTGGCTCAGGTTTAACTTGTTTACTTGGAGCACATTTATACTGTAACTGCCAATAAATCTTATTTTTATAATATTAATATTAGAAACACATTCCCTGTGACACTTGCTGGTGCTGCAGTGGAACTTTAGTGCAGTTTCAGATATTTGGTGTCTTAAATTTGCCCTAATGGTTTGATCATCTGAGATCAAACCTCATCACCTCTCTGTCATTAAGACAATGTGATCAGTACATTAACATCTGAATGAGTTCTCAGCAGTGATGAACTGGATGCTGTGATAGTCTGTTCATGCACAGACAGTTTGGTTCATGTTTAGGATCAGTTCACCTTCAGTGGATTTATAATGAGAACACTGCTGAGTGATAATGAGATTGTTCGTCTTCTTTCTTTCTTGTTCTGCACCTTCTGTTGCTCCTCTGTGAGCTTCTTGCCATTGTGGCAGACAGAGCCATCAGTGGTCCCTTATTATTATTATTTAACATTTAACATGATTTCCAGTTAACACAGCTCATGTTCAGAGTGTGGTGAAAATTGTCTGTGTGTTTGATGGTAAGAAAAGGTTGATTTATTTTTCGAAAAAAAATAGTGTCATCTAGTAGTATGCAGTGTCTAAGTCCGACCAGCAGAGGGCGCGTTCGCTACACTGTGTGTGTTCAGGAAGTCTCGCGTGAATAGTGAAGTTACTGTGTGTGTGTGTGTGTGTGTGGCGAAACTGTGACGATAAAATGCCTATTTTTGCTCTTTGCAGAACAAAATAAACGACTTTCAAAATACATGTGTAGTGGAGGGCAGCTTCATTCTTCACCACGCTACACCATCAGCTAGTTTATCAGGTGGATCAGTGACCAGCAGAACATGTTCCAGTTGTCAGTGTGCAGCAGATCATCTCCTGAGGGAAACATCTGTCTCTGTGTTCACCAGTTAGTCTCTAACTGTGTCTGTCTGCTGTTTGCTGCTGAGCAGGTGGTGAACAGTGGCTCTTTATACATGCTGCTCTTAAACTGCTGAACACTCCATCTGATATTGTTGTATTGTTCAGAATATTCTGGTCTTGGTTAAAAATAAAATAACGACATAAATAAGAGATTTTAGGCTAAAATAAAAAAATCAGAGAAATGGTGAAAAATCTTCAGTGGAAACAAAAATCATTATCAATCAGAGACAAACATATTTTATGCTTTGTACCTTGTGTGGCTCTTCCTCAATACTCTTCTTCTGCTCTTCTAGCTCGTTGACATCAGGTTTCAGACTGTCAACCTGAGAGGAGAGAGAAGATATTTTATATAAATCTGTGTAATATATACTGCAAACTCTGAGGACTACAGGATGACTTTCATCATAATAACTGTTCATGTTGTTATTAGTCTAAAATAAACTGATGATGAAATAAATCTATACATCTAAAATTCTACACACAAATCAATAAGTGGGTGAAAACAAAAATGAATATCTATAAAATATAAACCTGTTTTATCTTGGTCTGCAGTTCTGTTTGCAGCTGCTCTCCTGTGATCTCACTCCTCTTCTTCTCCTCTGTGAGCGTCATGACTTCATCAATCAGTCCACCAACCTGAGAGTAGAGAGAAGATCCAGACAGAAGAAGAGAGAGCGTCTCTTATTAAAGGATGTCAGTCAGAATGAACAATAAGACAGGACAGGACGCTCATTGGACTTCAAGTAGAACAGAGAGGTCAAATAGTGATGGTGATGAAAAGCAGCAGTTTGTAGATGAATCACAGTCTCAGTTGTGTGTGATTAAACTGATCAGTGATCAGCAGAACATGTTCCAGTTGTCAGTGTGCAGCAGATCATCTCCTGAGGGAAACATCTGTCTCTGTGTTCACCAGTTAGTCTCTAACTGTGTCTGTCTGCTGTTTGCTGCTGAGCAGGTGGTGAACAGTGGAGGAGCAGCTCCTCAGGTCCAGACTCTGCTGTCCACTTCATCTGAAGGAGAACAATCGTTCCTCTGAGGACCACAATGTCAACATGTTGTCCAGAGAAGACAGACGCTTTGAAAGAGGAGGAAA
>CAEMYA010000836.1:47631-60686 GCA_903131615.1 Diplodus sargus | reverse complement strand
TGAAGGTGAATGTCTCCTCTCTTACTCCTCTGCCCTGAGTGAGTGAGTGAGTGACACAGCGCCACTCTCAGCACAGTACGCGAACGAGATTCATGTCCTCAGCACCGTGAATCAGTCGTTCGCGAAACAACGTGCTGAGGACGTGAATCAGTTGTTCGGGAACGATGTGCTGAGGAGAATCACTTTCGGCAGTTCCACTCCCGGCCGGCATGCTCGCTGCTGAGCTCAACTGAACTGAGAAAGGAACGAATCAGTTCCTCAAGTGATTTCGTTCACTTCGTTCACTCAAACGATTCGTTCTTTTGAACGACACGTTCGCGACCGACACAACACTACAGCAGATCTCGCTGATGCAGTCAGTCAGCAGGAGTTCAACTTGAACGTTCCTATTCGCTGTGCAGTCGGAGAATAAATGCCGGATTGATGAGAAGCGGTCTACTGTTCGGTTCAGTCCTCGTCAGGGAGTGAGAGCTCATCTAAATGAATCTAAATTCTCCTCCAGGTGTAAAACTATGTGAATTATTTCTGCTTCAACATGATCGGACAGATAAGGAAAGGACAGCCGCTGTCAGACAGCCATGCCTCGCGTTGCCTTGGTAACTATTGTAACTCTCCCGGCCCGGGGAGAGAGACATGTATCGGCCCACAGTGCTCAGCTGCAGACACAGCAGAGAGGTGACGATTGGCCCAGTGGCTTGTCTGTCTAAAGAATACCAGCCCAATGGCCTATGAGAGGCTACAGAGTCCCAGGAGTCCCACCCACACATGTTCTAGACCCCCCCATCGTCCAATCACTTTTAATGACCAGGAGTCGATGACGAGAGAGAAAGCGAGAGAAAAAAACAACACACCAGCACATGAAAAACAAAAATGGAGAAGGAAAGTAAAAAACGCAAAGGCGGTGCGGAAAAAACGATGGAAAGGAAAACAAAAGCACAGCTTAAAACAATTCCGCAGATGTTTGCTGCAGGGGCCAGCCTTGCCGGGGCTCGCAGAACCGAGGCTGCGGGTCCTTCACATGAGTCAGACACTCTCACTGAAGAGAGTGAGGCTCCCGTTACCACTAGCCGTTTTTAGACAGAGCACTAAGCCGCCAATTTGGCCGTCCTTTCGGCGGCTCGGTCCGTGGGCGGCAAATTGGGGGTCTGTTGTGGTCCGCCGATTTTCCGCCTCGGAGGGTACACTTGTTTCCGCCTCGACTGCTATCTAAAATGAGGCGGAAATGTGCCGGCCTCTGCGTGAGATGGGCGGAGGTGTCAGTGACCTGCATTGCTGTGCGACCCACAACCGAGGAGTTTTAAAACCAGGAAAAACAGATGATCACAGCAGTCAGTCCTTCATTTCATTCGTGGACATTAAGATGAACAACTGAACAGCCGCTGAGATCCCGGAGCCTCGGTCGCTGTAGCTGTTTTGTTGTGTTAGCTTGATGTTATGTCGGAAAGCTAAGGATGGTCGCGACTTTCAAATTAAAAGCCCCCCGCTAAGAACCCAGTTCTAAACTCCAGTGGGGTGCAATGTAAAGCTCTTATTTTGAAGACAAATTCTATGTCACCGTTCACAGCCCAACTTCCAGCTTCACGTCACGTCACATGTTTACACCTACCTCAGAGGCAGCTTTTGGAAAAGGAGGAATATTACGCCGAGGAGCAAATGTTTTCTATCTAAAAAGGGCTACTGACTGCCCTTATGGTGCAGGAGGAGGCTGAAAACACAAGTATGGAGGAAGACTCTCCACCATGTGAAGGAGGTAGTGATACCGTCGTAAGCAGTTATGTGCCTTCTAGAATGGTGTGGATAAACATTCATTAAAATGAATGGTTCAGAACGGTTGCTTCACTGTCTATGAACTGCACTTGATGTAATAAATAGCAAACTCTGGGTGTGTGGTGTGTTACAACTTAATCTAGTTATCTAAAGTATTGGAAAACAATAACCATATTCATATACTATCCTGATTAATTGATTAGTTGCTTTTATTAACCACTTAAGCACTATTTCATACTTTCATCAAAGGACGCCACACAAAATTGCAGATCTACAAGCTTACAACTCACATGTTGCAATGTGATGTGTTTTGAGCATGTAGATCTGCTATTTTCACAGTTTTTGAGCCTTTCTACCTATGATGACATCCAACAAATCAGGTCACCAGAGTTAAAGTGTTTAAAGTGCCAACATGCACCTTTCTTCGTGCCCACACTCAAATTTGGTCATGAAGGACATTGAGCTAACAACTTAACAAATATGTATGCTTTACATATTTTTTTCAGTCAGTGTTTATGGTTTATTGTCCTTTCAACAATTTAACATTACACAGTTTTAATTAATAAAACACTGATTAACTACTGTTACAATAAAACATCTGCATGTATACTCATGAGGCAGTACACAAATTACAAGTATTTCCTCTTATGTCATGTTTCATTGTCTATACTTTATGTTGAGCTGTACTGTCTTTCTAAAATAGCCAACTAGCCAATGTTCTGATTGCATGCAGACTCATTATGTGCATGTAATCTTGTTCAAACTTAACCTATTCCACACTATTCCTCTACTTTTCAAGTCCAGGTTTGTGATAGGTGACAGGCCCAGTACATCATCTCCTGTGGAGATGATCTCACCAGAGACCCCAAGCAGCCCAGTGAGCCCACCCATAGATTATTTCACCCGTCCCAATCCAGACAGCGAGTGAGTGACAAATAAACACTCTTGAATCTTAAACCCTTTCTCCAGTATCCTTCTTAAGAGCAAATGAGCAACACACTGTGTAGTTATTATTTATTTTATTCAAGGCTTCAGAATATAAAGGGATATTGTTTAGTATAGTTCTGTTATTAAGAGCTTGTGTGTTTGTATGTACATCAAGGGGCCAAGTTGACACAATATCTGCGCGCAGATTGTAGTGGGCCGGTCTGGACCAAAAAGACCAGGCCCAAATTTTTGTCCCAGTCCACCCCTGGAGTTTCTTCAGGTAAACCTGCCAGTGAGCAGGTTGGGTTCACAGAGTAAGTTACCGCAGTAACAGACCCAGAGTTTAAGTTACATTTCTTTCTGGAACTGAAAACTCAGAGTTTCTCTCATCTCAGGGTTAACAAGCTCAGAGTTTTCTCAAAACCCGCTTTCTGGAATATCCCTCTGCCTAATACTAAGAAATTAAAAAAATAATAGACATAGAAGTTAAAGTAACTTTGTCTCAGACAGTTGGCCCCACCTATAAACATTATATATATATATATATATTTTCATATATATTTTACACTCCTAAAACTGCAAAAACACCTTCACTGACAACAAATAATGACAACAACAAGTACTGCAGTTTAACTTTCACTTTTGACAACACGGAAGTCATGTAGAGTTACAGAGAATTACTACAGACAACACAACTCTAAATGAAGACTGGTAATATGAGATCAATAAAGTAACATAGTGTTGTCGAATATGACATAGTTGAAAGCTGATAAAATAACCAAAAACTTAAGAAGTCGACGTACCTGCTGCATGATGTCGGTTTAACATAGGCGGAAATCTCGGGGGGGAGGGCGGGAGGTGGACAGGGGGGACATGCCCCCCCCCCCCAGTCAAGCTGTCCCCCCTAGAATAGTTTGAGACACAATTAATAATTTTTGAACAATGCAGTAGCATTTATTGAAAGCACAATGTAAGCGGTGCTCATTATAATCGCGCAATAATGTGCCATTTACATCTTTAAAGATTTAGGCCCCCCCCATTCCTAGAAATGGTTGAGTCCACCCCACACTCTTTCCAACAAGCGGAGCTAGCAGCTGCAGCAGCGTGTGGGTGGAGTTTTAGTAAAACTGGATGTATTCTAAGTCTCTAACTGTAAAACTGCATGCATTTACAAAGTGGTTTAATCCAAAGCGCTTCATTATCAGACCTCATTCACACAACAATGGCAGCAACCTGCCTTGAACAGCAATTCAGAGCAATATGTGGTTTAGTGTCTTACACCCAGATTAAGTTTAATAAGGGTTCTTGGGCCAACTGCAGGGTCAGGGATGATCATCTGTCTTGATAGAGTGTCTGTAACTAAAGGACTGACTGATCATGGTAAAGCAATTGTGACTCTCTCACACTCTCACATCAACATCAGAAATAACTACAGGAAGAGGAAGTTCTCACCAACACTCTTCAGTTGTGGTTCAGTCTGACAGTCAGTCAGTCAGCAGGAAGGCAACATGCAGGTCACATCTCTCTGTTTCAGACTGTGTGAGTCTCAGGTTTTCTTCTCTTCTTGAGAATGTTGAATGTTAAGGTTTTAGATCAAACCATCTATGTCTGATATTTAACTTTGCTCCTGTTTTTATCCAGTGATGTAAATATAAATGTAAATGTAAATGTCCTTTATTTATACAGCCCTTTACAACAATCCTTTCGGTGTACCAAAGTGCTTTACAGCAGGTAATAAATAAAAAGAAGAATAAATAAAAACAATTATAACAATAGAAAACAGTGAAAGCAATGAAATACAGCGAAATCAAAAAAGATAAAATAAGATAAAAATAAGATTTAAAAAATGTCATCACGCTACTGGGTATTAAAAGCCATCCTAAATAAATAGGTTTTTAGCCTAGATTTGAAGAGGCCCAGGTCAGAAATAAGACGCATCTCGGCGGGGAGCTTATTCCAGAGCCTGGGAGCAGCAACAGGAAAGGCTCGGTCACCCCAGTGTTTATATTTTCACCTGGGCACTTCCAGCAGTGGTTGGTTAGTTGACCTCAGAGCTCTACCAGGATTACGGACAGTTTAAAGCTCAGATAAATACGATGGGGCGAGGCCGTTAAGAGCTTTAAAAACAAACATTAAAAGTTTTAAATTAATTCTATAAAGTACAGGAAGCCAATGAAGGGAGTTAAGAACAGGAGTGATGTGCACACGTCTGTTCGTGTTGGTTAAAAGACGGGCAGCAGCGTTTTGCACAAGTTGAAGGCGACTAAGAGAAGACTGGGAGACGCCAACATAAAGTGCATTGCAGTAGTCTAGCCTTGAACTTACTAGAGCATGGATGGCTTTCTCAAGGTCGTGACGGCTTAAAAACTTTTTAACTTTGGCCAGAAGACGTAACTGGAAAAAAACTAGTCCGGACAACATTGCTGATTTGTTTGTCAAACCTCAGATGACTGTCAAAAGCCACTCCCACATTTCTGATGGTTGAACTGAGCTTTGAAGACAAGGTGCCAAAGCCAGCCGTCACAGTACCCCCAAACACAATACATTCAGTTTTATCATCATATAAATGAAGAAAATTTTGGGCCAACCACTGCTTAATATCAGCAATACAATCACACAAAGAACATTGTTCACTGTTACTATTTGGCTTCACTAGCAGATAGATTTGTAAGTCGTCTGCATAACAGTGAAAGGAAAAGCTGTGCCTGGTTATAATTGACCCACATGGTAACATGTACAATGAAAAGAGGATAGGGCCAAGAATAGATCCTTGTGGGACTCCACAGGAGAGAGGAGCACTGGAAGAGGACAGGTCACCAACCATAACAGAGAAGGTTCTACTGGACAAGTAAGATGTAAACCAATGCAGTGCCGTGGATGCCAACATAATTACTTAATTACTACCACAGACAGAGCAATATCGTTGTGCACCTTTAACAGTGCAGACTCAGTGCTGTGACGAGACCTAAACCTAGATTGGAACTTCTCAAAAACAGAATTGTCTCCCAGAAAGGACTGTAATTGTATAAAAACAACTTTTTCTAAAACCTTAGAAAGAAAGGGCAGATTGGAAAAAGGTCTAAAATTTGAGAACACTGAGGGGTCAAGATTAGGCTTTTTAAGGGGCCTGACCACAGCATGCTTAAAGGCAGCTGGGACAGTTCCTCATCTGAGGCAGGAGTTAATAAAAACCAGGTGACTGGGCCCCACAGCATTAAAAAACATTTTCAGCACTTTCGCAGGGCCAATATCCTATGGGCAATTTGTAGGTTTCAGAGGTTTCACTACATCAACAAGAGAATAGAGGTTTGCTGACTGGTTGGGGCACTATCAGTTCAAAAACAATAGGGAGATGATCTGAGATTGCAGTCTCAGAAATATCTTTAAGGGAAAATGAGAGCCCAAATGAAATAACAAGGTCCAATGTGTGCCCAAGATGGTGCGTTGGTTTATCCACGGATTGAATTAAAATAAAAGTTGCCAGCAGGCTTTTGAAGTCAGTGGCGAATTGGTCAGATGGGCAACAAACGTGAACATTAAAATCCCCACAGATCAGGAGCTTGTCATATTTTGGGAACTTGTCATATTTTGGGAGACTGTCAGCCAGAAACTCAGAGAACTCATGGATAAACCCCTTATTATATTTTTCGGAGGGCGATAGACAACTGCACACAGCACAGGACTTTGCTAACTCCAGCACAAACAACTGCAGTTCAAAAGAGGAGCATGTACCTGTGGGAAGAAGCCGACATTTAAAACTGTCATTGAACACAGCAGCAAGTCCCCCCCCCTTGCCCCAACACTCGCGGGGAGCTGAAGAAAGAACAACTGGATGGGTGGAGCTCAGAGAATGCGCTGTTTCCACCTGGTTTCAGCCAGGTTTCAGTCAACAGGAGGAAATCCAAGGAATACGAAGGTCGAGGCCAGGTGAGCTTTCAGCCAGCATATTACTCCACCTCTTTTTCCTCTTCTTCTGCGACGGCTGTTGCGTGGTAACCAACCAGGTAGACGCCATAGGTAAGAGGATACAGACACCAGAACAGGTAGCAGTGGCTTTGATTGATGGTTAAAGTCCTGGATCAGTGGTGTGTCCACAAAATCGCAGATTATTAAGAGACTCAGGCGATAAAACACCAGTAGTGATGACGCCTTGTGAGATAAAAGTGATAAAAACAGGACAATACACAAAAACGGTAGCACAAAAGGTAGCAGAGTTAGACGACCAGCCCGCACAATGGCACGATCTTGGAAGTATGGCACCGGTAGTCTGGAGCACTGTTTTTACTGTTATGTCACTGTCTCTGTTGATGTTGTAAATGCTGTCTGTGTGTGTGTAAGCAGCCAATTTTTTTAACTGCAACCAAATCTGCCTTTGAGTACAAATAAAGTTACCTTACCTTACCTTACCTTACCTGAGTCATATTTACCTCCATATGAGTGTATCAGGGCGAGGACCACCAGGACAGTGAAGGCATCAAACTGAAAGTTCAGGGACCCACTGAGCATCACTCGAAGCATCCTGTATTTAAAAATCAAAGAAAAATGGAAATGAAGCGGTGTGAAAACTTGACGAATGATAACACAGAAATATACTGTGTGCAGCCTTCTCGAAGGTTTAGTTTGGAGTCCTGTAGAAATGGTCATGGTCGGCTCAAAGCCATGAAAAATAATAAGAGAAGACACAAGAAGTGAAAGCAAGGTAATCATAATTTATTGAAACCATCTCAAAAACCAACATGTCAGTGTGAAAACAAAGACAATAAGGAGCATGGAGAGCAGAGAGCAGGATTTCTCCTGTGTCCTCTCTCTCCCCCAGAGCCAAGTGAGGTGTGCTCTTATAGTTCTGGGAACACCGGGTCCAGGTCTGCCCAGCAACTAACGACACCTGAACCCCTCCTGCTGGACATCTGAACACAGAGAGGACGAGCAAACAGCCCAACAGCACAAGAGGCGTGGTCGTCACTAAATAAATACAACTGGAAACATAAATGGGGGCTGAGGGGTTTTGCAAAGTGATACATTATAAAAATAATCAAAGTACAACAACATAAAATAAATACTAAATAAACTATTTTTTTCTAGTCATTTCAGAATATATATATTCATGTATATGTAGTTAAGTATATTTCTATGACTGAAGGAATTGTGACATTTGGTGAGTATGTTTACTGTTTGTCCACATGCAACAGTGACATCTGAGTTAACAATCATCAGCTGTATGATATTAATATCCACTAGGGCTGCCCCCAAGTAGTCGACCAAGCAGTGGTCTACCAAAAACTCATTAGCCGACCAAAATTTTATTGGTCGATTGGTCGCAGGAAAACAAACAAACATTTGGAGCCATGTCTTGTCAAAATCATGTCAAAATCTTTGGCTACGTTCACACTGCAGTTACAAGTGACCTGAATCCGATTTTTTCGCTCATATGTGACCCGTATCTGATTTGCTTTTGACAGTGTGAACAGCACGAGTCGCATTGAATCTGACATTTTCTAATCAGATTCAGGCCACATTTAAATGTGGTACTGAATCGAATACGTATCGGATTTTTTTGAATGCGACCGCAATCTGAACAGCCAGGTCTCATTTAATGCGACTTTGACGTCATTCTGACCCGCGCTGCACTGTTTTGTAAATGAATGACAAATAAAGTTGATTGAAAAAAAAGTGTGCCACAGGCGGGAGCGAGCGGGAGCCACGAACATATTCAAAACAAACATGGAGGACAACAGTGAAGCAGGCGGCCAGTGGAGGGACAGTGAGGTTTTAGACCTCATAAGTATTTGGGGGGACGCTTCTGTGCAAGCTAAACTTGAAGGGTCCTATTTCTTTCTCCTCTTCCTCCTTTGTGATATCACCCGCTCACAAATTTACCGGCTGCCGCCACACACTGTTTTCAGCATTAAGCCATACAGTCCCACGTTACCGGTTGCCGTTGCCATGTTCGCTTCCGTAAACACCGCTGTGGCGTGATGATCAACTGCGCATGCGGGTCACTTCAGGAGTGTGAGCTGTTCACACAGCAATCCGTAGACAGGCCGCATTTAAAGAGGTAATGTGAACAGCCAAAGAAAAAATCGGATTTGAGCAATAAATCGGAATTGTGCATTAAGACCTGAAGTGTGAACGTAGCTTAAGTGACTGGCAGCTGGCTTGTGTATAAAAGGCTGGAGCGCTTTTAATTTGAAGGGCCAGATACAGGAAGTCGTGACACTCACTCACTGCCAGTGTTTTTTTTAACAAGGCAGGTCCCTTAGACATCGCGGTTAGACAGTTAATAATTAATAGCCAACTATGTCGGGAAAGACGTCTAAAATATGGGATCATTTTGAAAAGAGGGATGACCCCAAAAGGGTGATATGCAAACTTTCCAAGAAAAAACTTTGCCTATCACTCATCCACGACGAAAATGATACCACCACCTTAAACATGTAAGTGGCCTTGCTACCTGCCCATGGTGGCCCGAACGTTTGAAAGCAGAGATAAATACATTTTATTATTGTTACATTTGCTAGTATTAGATGACTCGTGTGTACTGGGGAAGCTAAATTATCCAGCTCACTGTGTTTTACTTATTGTGTAAATCTCTCTATAGGCACATCCACTTTACTGCAGAGATGACAGCGCCCCTTTTTAAAAAAAAAAAAAAAAAAAAATATATTTATATATATATATATATATATATATATATATATATATAGGCTATATGCGTCGATTAGTTGACTAATCGCTCGCTCTAAATGACAACCACTGGTCGACAGGAAAATCCTGGGGGGCAGCCGGAACATCCACTTCCCTCCTCAGTGTGTGACAGCTGACCTGCAGCGCCCTCTGCTGGACGTTCACTCACATGTCACCTTCATGTCAGCAGGTGAATTCAACTGGAACGAGGCTGGTGTGTGAATCCAAACGTGACTTTGACTTTACTGTCCAACACTTGTACAGTTAGATAAGAGACAGAGCTCACTCTGAGTCCTTCACTGCGTCTTTAGTCTCAGTCTCACTTTACTTTCACTTTCACTTTCGATCGTGACCCGCATCATAACATCATCTCTGGCACAATATCGCCCGATGATACCACATCGCATCCACCATGTGAGTAAAAGGTGAAGATAAAGTGATCTTACCTGCAGCCTCTGAACACATACAGTACTCAGTGTGTAACCATGGAAACGTGTCCAGACCTGTTTGTCTCCTGCAGGACTCACTGCACTGTGTGAATGGAGGGGAGGTGGAAGGGGATCTGATCTGTGGTCAGCTGCTAGAAACGAGTCAGTGTTGCTTTAAAGGGGCACTATGCAACAATATTAGCAAAAATGACCCTAACTATGCAGGCTGAAAGTCATTCTGAATGTTCTTTGACACTTTCTGGGTCGTTTGGTCATTGCTATGACCCCCCCTAGCGCCTCTGGGCGGAGAAGCGGAATATGCAACTTGCTGCCACCAGTCCGAAGTCAATCCGGAAGTCAGCCGGCGGAAGTATCCCGCAGCCCCTCAAAAATGTAGTCAGATTGTAGTTTCGAAACTGCTTTACGGCAAACACACCCCCAAACATGGAACCGGGTAGATATAAACTGCCAGTTGCAAGGCAATTGTTGTATTCCTCATGTATCAGTCGACTAAAAAGAGACCCAGGAAGCCACAGTCGGAGGAACAGAAGAAGAAAAAGGAGCTTGACAAAAGAGCCAGACACAGTAAACATAGGACGAGCTGTTGAGGAGTCCAGAACAGACGCCGACTTGGCCGTGTTGCTGTTGAATTTGTAAGTGGCTGAACTTTGTCACTGCAACGTGACTTGATAGTCTTTTGAACAATGTTATTGCTGGACTGTTTTATTGGGAGCCCTGTATGTGTTCAGCTTGGTTTCTTGATCGCTCGCTCGACAGTTAGCGGGTGTTTAGCGTAGCAGTCACTTGCTACCAAACACGTTTGTTTGCGTTCTGAATCCAGGTTCTCGTTGGTATTTAGATATCTAGATCGGTCTTTGAATGTCGCGTGATTTGTCGCCTGTATCCTGCGATATGTCTGTATGTGCACTAAGTGCACTAAGTGCCAGACATGTCTCGCTGTTTAGCCGGCTGGCTTCTTAGCAAACAGATGCATATGGTAACGTAGTAGCTGCTAGGTGGCCGGGGAGGCTTGTCAACGAGTGTTTTCGACAGTGTGTCTGCGCCGAAGCGGTAGGGGGAGCTCTGTAGCCAAAAACGTATGCACGAAACTGGTGCAAAGCTAGAAAACGGCGAAGGAATCTGGTCTGGAAATTGATGCTGCATAGTCCAGCTTTAAGAACACATGATCAGGGTGTTCACTGTGTTCATGTGATCAATGTGAGGAAACAAGAGCAGCTTCAACACAGCAGATCACAGAGAGAGAGAGACTTCTGATATCACACTTTAATGTCATCAGTGATGATTTATGAAACATCTGAGAGCTACTTCTTCTCCTTCTTCTTCTTCTTCTTCAATGATGATTTATGATGGTAACTTGTGTTTAATGTGGTTTCAACTGATTTAAAGATGTCAGAATGCTTCCACTGATAAATCAACAATTCATGATTCATTTTTGAAGAGAAGTTTCTCCTCAATATGTGAGTGTGATAGAAGCTTCAGACGTGCTGACCCTGATCTCTGCTGATGGAGACGTGGAGGAAGATTCAGCAGCGTTGGAAAAAGTACCTCAAAGTCAATCTGATATTAAATGTACTTCAATATAAAGTAGACAACACCGATATTTACATGTGTATTATCAGACACAATGTTCAGCTTTTTTCAGATTATTAGCATTTTAATAACATGTATTAAAACGTTAATAGGACCAAAAGGAGAATCAAATGTGAATGTGGATCGTTAAAGATCATGTAATGTACAGCAGCTCTGAGAGAGTAGAGAGTAGTAGTAGAGTTATAAAGTATATTTATTCACATACACACATACTAATGTGTAATGATGTAATATAATGTGAAATAACTTGAGATAGTTTGAAAGTACAGTTGATGACACATGACATTAAAGAAACAGCATAAAACGGCTCAATATCAAAAAGTAAAAAATAAAAAGTGGAAGTCAGCTGTGATGTTTCTGTCTTTACCAAGATGGATATTAAACCACAGACGAGGATCAGAGTTCTGACTTTTTCAGAAAACTAAAAACCAAACGGTACCATGACAGCAGCAGCACTGACACAACAGACAGGACTGTTTAACAGCAACACAACTCAAACACAACACATGCAGTCCAGAGTTCAGTCAGAGTCAGACCAGGATCACACTGACACACTGACAAATGTCCACAACTAAACATCTACTGCACTTTACATCCATCTTAATTTAAGGTCACACTGCTCAGTCAAACTCTGAGCTCCTGTTTCATCAGCTGTCTGCTGTTTATTGTCTTTCTGTCTTTCTTCCAGCATTGTCACAGTTTCAGTGTCTCTGTTGTTCGGATCAGTGCTGACTGGATGTAGAGAATCTGTCTCAGTAACTGCTTCAGTCTCTGTCTCTTCTTGACTCTGGTCCAAACCTGTTTCTGTCTCTCTTGTTGTTTGTCCTCCTGCCTCTTCTGGAAACTGAAGCTCTGTTCCTTCACTATCAGCACATTGAGCATTGTTTGCTTCTTGTTGTAGTGTTTCCTCGTCTGGTTCAGTTTGACCTGGTTCTCCTCTGAACTCGTCCACATTGTTCACTGTGAAACAAACTTTTTCTCTCATTATGCAGAAAAATGCATCAGGTCATTTCAAATTGAAAAGTTGAATTAAAAAAAATATAAAACATAAAAAACATGAATGACATAACTACTGTAAATGTATATTTGTGTTTCAGGACATGAAGTTCGAACATAAATGTTTAATCCAGTAAAAAAGCTCAAACACTTTGAGTTATGTGGGTTCACATTTTTATTTTGGGTTTACAGCAGATCACTATTTGAGATTTCACAATAACATTTTACTTCAACAGTAAGAAGGACTTTGTCAGGGAAATGTTCGCTGGGTTGTCTGCATTTAAATGTTCTGCATAAAACAACACAGGACGGACAAACAGGGCAAAGTATCTTCCTGCACCCAGGAAACAATACACACTTATACCATAATACCATACATGCTAGTGTTTATGTGTAAATGAAATACTGATATTGTGTTCATAACATTCTGATGATAATATAATCCAGCTGCTCTCAAATCAGTTCTGTTACTTTGTGTTGTTGCTTTGTGATGGTAGGTGGCAGCAAAGCACCTTAATAGTCCAGGCAAAGTAACGTTTTACGACAGACTAATTGTAATAGAATTTTTTGCAGCTTAGATCTTTTCTATGAGGGGTCCAGAACAACATACTAAAAGTCCTAAGAAATCCTAGTTGAGGAAAT
>CAEMYA010000836.1:28520-43923 GCA_903131615.1 Diplodus sargus | reverse complement strand
CCCCCCCCCCTTCTTTCACTGCCTTCTCCCCCATTGACTCCTCCCACATTTCGGACATCATCACTGCGTCCAAAACAACCACCTGCTCTCTCGACCGCCTCCCAACGGCTCTAACCAAGGCCTGCCTCCCTGTCCTCATCCCCCACCTCACCAGCCTCTTCAACCAGTCTCTATCTCTTGGTCTTGTTCCCTCTATCTACAAACTTGCCTCCATCACCCCATCCTCAAAAAGCCCACCCTTGATCCAGCCAACCTCTCCAACTACCGTCCCATCTCCAATCTGCCGTTCCTCTCCAAAACTCTGGAACGCATTGTCGCCGCCCAACTTCACACATACCTCCAGTCAAACAACCTCTACGAACCCCTCCAATCTGGTTTCCCCCACTTCACAGCACAGAAACTGCCCTTGTTAAAGTCGTCAATGACCTCCTCACCTCCGCAGACTCTGGTGCCCTCAACATCCTGCTACTATTAGACCTCAGCGCAGCCTTTGATACTGTCAATCATTCCATTCTCCTTCAAAGGCTGCGCCAGCAGGGTGTTGAGGGCACTGCTCTCGACTGGCTCACCTCCTACCTCACCGACAGGCAACAGTTCGTCTCCCTCTCTGGCCACACATCCACCCTCTCTCCTGTTATGCAGGGGGTCCCTCAGGGCTCAGTCCTCGGCCCCCTTCTCTTCATCTGCTACCTGTTCCCCCTTGGACACATCATCCGCAATCTCAACCTTGACTCCACTGCTATGCCGACGACACCCAGATCTACATTCGCACCAAACCCACCTAAAATCCTCCACTCAACCACATCGAAACCTGCATCTCTACAATAAAAACATGGCTGTCCCAGAACTTCCTCAAACTCAACAGTGACAAAACAGAGCTCCTCCTCATTGGCACCAAATCCTCTCTGAACAAAACTGGACCCATCTCACTCACCATTGACAGCTCGATCATCTCTCCCTCCCCCCTGGCACGCAACCTCGGCGTTATCCTGGACCCCACCCTCTCCTTTGATCCCCATGTCCGCTCCATTGTTAAGACCTCCTACTTCCACCTCCGCCGAATTACCAAAATCAGACACTGCCTCTCCCCCCCTGCTGCTGAATCCCTCATCCACGCCTTCATCTCCTCATGTCTTGACTACTGCAACTCCCTCCTCACTGGCATCACCTCTCATTCCCTCCATAGACTTCAAACGGTCCAAAACTCTGCTGCTCGCCTCCTCACTCACACCCGGTCCCGTGAACACATCACCCCCGTTCTCTACACCCTCCACTGGCTCCTTATCAAACAACGCATTGACTTCAAAATACTCCTCCTGACCTTCAAAGCTCTCCACCACCTAGCCCCACCCTACCTGTCTGACCTCCTTGTCCTCCACCGCCCCTCCCGAGCCCTCCGATCCTCCTCCTCTCTCACTCTAACTATATCACCATCCAAACTCAAAACCTTTGGACACAGAGCCTTCTCCAGAACTGCACCCCGACTTCGGAACTCTCTCCCCCAACCCTTCCGTGACTCTCCCTCACTTGACATATTTAAATCCCGCCTAAAAACCTACCTCTTCTCACAAGCCTACGATCTCCCCTACGATCTCCCCTACCCATAACTACTTTCATTCCTGCCCTCTCCCCCTGACCCGCCCCTCTACACTCTCCTTCCACTCTCCTCTCTCATCAGCCCCCCACCGCTCTTCAATCGACCCCCCCACCTCTTGTCTATTGTTATACATGTCTCTGTTTGTTTGTCTGTACCAGCATTATTTACTCCACGCCCCACCATTGCTTTTGTTTCTCTGTCGTGCTCTGTCTTTTGTTATCTTTTGTTATCTTTGTTTGCTATCTGTGTATCTTTGTAAGCGACTTTGGGTCCTTGAAAAGCGCTATATAAATTAAATGAATTATTTATTAATTATTATTAAATGTGCCCTCATGGTTTGATCATCTGAGTAAAAAGTAAAAAGATGAACCTCATCACCTCTCTGTCATTAAGACAATATGATCAGTACATTAACATCTGATGAGTTCTCAGCAGTGATGAACTGAATGCTGTGATAGTCTGTTCATGCACAGACAGTTTGGTTCATCTTTAGGATCAGTTCAACTTCAGTGGATTTATAATGAGAACACTGTTGAGTGATGATGAGATTGTTCGTCTTCTTTCTTTCTTGTTCTGCAGCTTCTGTTGCTCCTCTGTGAGCTTCTTGCCATCAGCTAGTTTATCAGGTGGATCAGTGACCAGCAGAACATGTTCCAATTGTCAGTGTGCAGCAGATCATCTCCTGAGGGAAACATCTGTCTCGGTGTTCACCAGTTAGTCTCTAACTGTGTCTGTCTGCTGTTTGCTGCTGAGCAGGTGGTGAACAGTGGCTCTTTATACATTCTGCTCTTAAACTGCTGAACACTCCATCTGATATTGTTGTATTGTTCATAATATTCTGGTGTTGGTGGAAAATAAAATAAAGACATAAATATGTGATTTTAGGCTAAAATCAGAGAAATGGTGGAAAATCTTCAGTGGAAACAAAAATCATTATCAATCAGAGACAAACATATTTTATGTTGGTTTGTACCTTCTGTTGCTCTTCTTCAATACTCTTCTTCTCCTCTTTTAGCTTGTTGACATCAGGTTTGAACTGTTTTACTTCTCACTCACAGGTTGTTTTTACATGTTTGAATTTTCTCCACTTTATCTTCCTTTTAACAACAGCAATTGAAAAATCTGTGATTAATTGTAATCCATTGAGAACAGTTGACTCTCACAGTGCTGTGTTCAGACAGACACCAGGTCAAAGTGAAGTCAGTGAAAAGAAGAGAGTGGATCAGTTCAGTTTAACTTGCTGTCTGAACACAACTTCAGACTCTCACAGGACAATAGTTCTGCTGACATGTTGTTCAGGTTTGGGACAGCAGTGACACTTGAGTCTGTTCAGTCTCATCAACAGTTGGTTGGTGTCTCAGATTTGCTCCTGAACTTTGTTTGAATTCATGTTGTCAGACAATCAATCAGTTTGATAGAAACAAAAATCACTAAAGCATGTTTTAGATTAAAAATGAACCTTGTTCTGCAGCTCCACCTTCAGGTCCTCCACTGCTTCCTCTGCTGTTGTTCTCTCCTCCTGGAGCTGTAACTGCAACACAAGTTATGAGCCATATTGTCTTTATTTAGTACTTAAATTAGTGCATATAATATCCTGGTCTACACAAAAACTAAGTTCAAATTGGACAACACAGCTTAATTGTTTAAGAATATTTTATGCAATAACAGAATGAACCTTGTTCTCCAGCTCCCTCTTCAGTTCCTTTGTTTATCTTCTCCCCACTGAGCTGCTTCTCCAACGTGTAGGAAAAAGAGAAACGTCTTTTTAGTACTTCACGAAGTGAAACTACATCCTGGACTTAATGAAGACTAAGTTCTGATTGGCTGGAGGTTGTGATTACCTTTTTTAATGTGCACATTGATTGGTCAGGTTTAAGCTCTGTTTTGGTCTGAGCACATTAATACTGTAAATATATAAAGTACATAACAACCAGAGCTCTACTTTACTGATGAAATCATCAAGTGATTAATTTAAAGATGTCCAACAAAATCAGATGTTATTATATTTCTATCAGAAACACATTCCCTGTTCCACGTGTTTGAGTTCCAGTGGAACTTTAGTCCAGTTTCAGCTGTTTGCTGTCTCAGATTTGCCCTCATGGTGACTCGTCTCAGTAAAAGATGTAAAGATGAACTTGTTACGTCTCTTTGTGCTTCCTCTGCCTTCTGCTGCTGATCCTGGAGCTGCTGCTTCATCTGGGAGGAGGAGAGATGAAGATGAAGAGAGAAACTTTATGTCATTATGTAAATGTGATCAACACACTGACATGGAAATGAGTTCTCAGTGCTGATGATCTGATGATGTGATGAAACTGTGTTCACTCACAGAAAGTTCTGTTCATGTTAAATCAGTTCAGCTTCACTGTGACTTTATGACGACTTGTTACTACAATAAACATCCTGAACATATTGAAGGTCTTTGTTGGTTGAGGTGAGAATTTTATATAAATGAGTGAAAAACAAAACACATCAGTTAATATGAGAAAAAAACAAAAACACAGAGGCTGGAAACAAATCAACATCAGTGAAATATGAAGCTTTATGTTGGTTATTAAAGGATGTGAGTCAGAATGAACAATAACACAGGACAGGACGCTCATTGGACTTCAAGTAGAACAGAGAGGTCAAATAGTGATGGTGATGAAAAGCAGCAGTTTGTAGATGAATCACAGTCTCAGTTGTGTGTGATTAAACTGATCAGTGATCAGCAGAGAGTTCAGTCAGTCTGTCTCACTGTTCTTCCTCATTCACATCAACTGACTGAAGAGTTTCTGGAACAACACTTGATGAGCTTCACACATTATTACTGTGAGTTGCTTCTTTACCCACAACGTCTCTGATTTCCTACATCTAACAGTGAGTAGAGCCAGTTACAAATTATTTAAACTTTTGTTGATTCAGATGGAGGGAAATATCTGTCTTTTTAACAGCTAAATGCTCCACTTTGTTTACCAGTTAGTCTGTAACTGTGTCTGTCTGCTGATTTATCTGCACACCTGTTGTGATATTTGTCTTTTCACCTTTCATCCTAAACTGAACAAATGTTAAAGCTGTGAGTCATTTAAGAAGTGAGGACAAACGAGGCTGGAGACAAATCAGAGTAACATGTGGAAGAGACAAAGAGTTGAGTGGACAAGTCATCTGAATTCATAAAGTTAATAATGATCACATTCACCTCTTTGTTCTTGGACTCCAGCTGATTCTTCAGCCTCATCACTTCACTCTGAGCTTTCTCTTTATCTCGTCTCTCCTTCCTGATGGTTTCATCTTTGCTTCTCATCTGAGAGTTAAAGAGAAAAAGAAAGACTAGATCAGAGACACAATCAGTCCAATGATTAAAGACTTGATATTTATTATTATCTTTAAACAATCAGTCTAATGTAAAGCTCTGACTCATTCTGCAAAATTTCAAAGATATCTATTGTAGTTTTCTGTGTTACATTCATAGTGATCAAATTAAAGTGATTAACCTGGTCAGTCTTCTCCTGCAGCTCCTGGTTCTTCCTCTGAACTTCTTCCTCTCTCCTCTTCTTCTCCTCCTGGAGCTGAGTGAAGACACAGTGTTTCATTAAGACAACAAGGAAACACAACAGCAGTGACAGACACACAGCTTTGTACAGTTACACACTGCTGTTCATCAGAACCAGCAGATAGAAACACTCAGTGATAATGGTCTCATGGTCTCATTTTGACAGATCTGTAGGTGGATTAAAATGAATCAGGTAGGAGGCTGAAAATAAAAGTTCTGTGAAGAATACAAATCCAAACCTCCCTGTTCTTCTTCTGCAGCTCCTCCTCCAGGATCTGAACTCTGTTCTCAGCTTCCTCCCTCCTCTGCTGCTCATCCTTTAACTTCTGCTGCTCCTCCTTTAACTTCTGCTTCTCCATTTTTAACTTCTGCTTCTCCTCCTTGAACCTCAGCTTGGTAACAGGCAGCCACTTGGGTTGAAAGAGAAGAACAGGTAAAAATTAATGCCAGCGTAGAGATTTTCTGTTTTCTTAAAAATGGCTTTTTATGTATATTATCACATTTCATACATGCAATCTCTGTTTTTTATTAATCTATTTTTCTTGAGTATTATTTTAATCATCTGATTTTATTTGGTTTGACCAGTTAAACTGATGCAGGAGGAAGGAGGAAGATCGGACTGGATCAGACTGGACTGGACATTAAAACATGCTGATGGTTTAATGTTGGATCTTCTCTGTGGAGGTTTAGACCTTCAGTAGCACCATGATCTGTTCTGTAGGCTTCATGCTCTACTGGACTCTGTGGGTGTAGCTCTGCTCTAACCATGCTCACATCCACCCACTGAATATATACATGTGTATAGCTGCCAATCAGAGACGGCTACTGATTACATGTGTTACTGTACATAAAGTAATGGAGACCGATGACTGTCATCCTTTTTCCTTCAGCAAAGGCAAAGTTTACCCACTGATTACATTCCTCCTATGATGGAGCCAGTGAACCAGCTCCATGAAGGTTTTTACTCTCTGCTCTTTGTGTGACTAAGAATCTTTGAACTGAACTGAACAAAATGATTCAGGTGAACTGTGATTTTCACTCTACAGCAGTCCTGCACACTCAAAACTGGACTTTCACATATTGACTGTGAATCCTCTTTACTGGACCAAAACCATCAGAGATACAGCAACTCACTTCACTCTGTTCTTTCAGCTGTTAATATAACACAGGTAGAGATATTTGGAAGTTGAATGTTGTGTTATAGTTTGAGAGAGTCTGCAGTGGTTCATGCTGGTGACAGGAAACACATTTTTACATTTCAGGTCCTAGTTTTGTCTTCAGCCATTTCAAGACCCCTGACACCAAAAGATGGTTACTGACAAATACAAGAGAAGAAATTCAAATTCTCCAGAGGAACATTTCATACATTTATTCCCCTTGCTTTTCTGTCTGCTTTCTGTTTTTCTTTTTCTATTTTTTAATCTCCACTGATTTACTTTTACCCTAATCCCTCTGTCTACCTGAAGTGTGTCTTCTTTAACAGGGAAACGAGGCTCTGTATTAAAATATGACCAAATATACTGAATGTCTGATTGTCCCAACATCAATTAAAACCGTCATAGCTGCTACAGATCCTGTTTCTGGATGTAAATATATATATATTGTATCCCGCTTGCTTATAACTGTGTTTTTCCAACTATTGCTTTTGATTTTTCTTGCCTTTTCCCTCCAACTCAATTGCACTCCATCACTCTCTTGGCTCGTCTCTCCTTCACCAGTTTCAGCCCTGTGGATCCTTTTGGTCTCTGAGTACAAAAAAAGTCAGTAAGATTAAAGCATAAAATACATTTACTTGACTTGGGAATGTTCCACAGCAAAAGAGGCAGTCAGTCTAAAATCATGTTATAAAGAAAAGACTTGTGGCAATTTGACTGATTGAATTGAACGCAGACAAACTACCATTTATCAACAGTGTAACCAGTGGAATATGGATATGTTGTTCAAAACACAGATCATTTTCACAATAACACAAATCACATTCACTTTTCCACATGAAACTTGTTTAGCTTGATATTGACAAATAAATATAGTTTTCTTACTTACTGGTTTTCTTTAGTCTCCACACATAAAAGCCAAGAATCAGAATAACCAGGATGCAAACAGCCACAGTAACAGACAAACCAGTTGTGATTAAAAAGAAACTTGATTGAACCTCAAAGAAATCCTCTGAAATGATAAAAAACAGAATAACATGGCAGTTAAAGAAAATGGGACTTTAGATATTTGAAACTTAAACAGTGATCACATCATGAAAGTAATAACGTTACCTGGAACATGTATGTGTGTCTCTCTGATCTGGTTGATGTGGTTCTCTTGGACTTTACAGGTGAAGCTGTTGCTGTGTCTCTTCTCCACAGTCACTCTGCTGCTGACAGTATAGAGGTCATCAGGACCTCTGACTGTCTCTGTAGGTCCAGCAGAGAGGAGGTTTCCCTCACCGTCCAGCCAGAACACCTCAGGTTCTGGATACCAGCCTGTAGAGTTACACTGTAGAACCACTCCTCCTTTGTTTTGGTCCAGCCCAGATAGACTGATGGATGGTGAGGAGGCCGCACCTGATGAGGAGCAAAAAGTAAATCTAAATGTATAAATGTTATTGAGGCATACTGTATATACCGCTATACACTGTAGAACCACTCCGCTGCTGTTCTTGGTCATCTGGACATCAGGTGAGGATGCAGCACCTGAAGGCGAGACATTCATATTTGTTGACTACCAACATTGTTCTGTTGGGGTGAACTTGTGCTACTGGCCTGGATGAGGGTGATGTCCTACTGCCAGGTTTTTAACAGTGATCTCACTAATAATGGTCACTATTGACTGAGGGAACAATCTTTAACGCAACAGCTAAAATGTGTGCTAAATCTTTTGGAGCTGAAATAGACTTAATATACAATACTGTGGAAAAGTTTTAGGCAAGTGTGGGTAAATACTGTAAACTAAGAATGCTTTGAAAAATATTAATACATTTCTTTTTTTTCTTTTTTTTTTAACCAATTTACAAGTGAGCAAACAGAAGAAAAATCTAAATCAAATCTATATTTGGTGTTATTATACACCATGGTAAGACTGAGCAAAGCAACAACACACAAGGTAGTTTTATGCATCAGCAAGGGCAGAAGGCAGTTTGTTCACCGAAGGGCTGGAGAGCGGTACAGTAATGAGTGTCTGCAGGCAACAGTGAAGCACGGTTCAGGTTTCTTACAAGTTTGGGGCTGCATTTCTAAAAAAGGAGTTGGAGATTTGGTGGATTAATGGTGTCCTCAGTGCTGAGAAATACAGGCAGACATTTATCCATCATGCAAAACCATCAGGATGGCGTATGATTGGCCAAAAACGTATTCTGCAGCAGGACAACAGAAAAAAACATGAAGCTTATCTTGAGGTCACAACTTGTTCATTTTCCAACAATAGAGAGATTAAGTTATTAGCTTTACCATTTCCTTTACAAATAAAAGTTAAAACTCACTTTGAATACAAAATATCTCCTCTCACCTACAACAAGCTGAACAATACAGTTTATCTTCATTTCTGGAAGGAAGCATCTGTATCGTCCCTCATCAGATATTCTCACTCTGGAGAGTTTCAGTGAAATGTTTCCGAGCTTCAGTTCATCACTGAACAGCGATGTTCTTCCATCATAAGACGGATGGTTACCCGTCAGTTTTACACCCTGACGCTGCACATGAACATATCTGGGGCTCAGGTCGAGTCTCGTCCACTCGATTGTCTTTCTCAAAGCATTGGTGGCAGGTTCCAGGTAAGCTGGCAGAACGATGTCCTCACCAACTGTTGCCACTATTGGCTGAGACGGACAGCTCACATGATGCTGACCTGAAAATAAACAAGTGTTTGATTGTTTTATGTGCAGAAAAATGAATGGATGAACAATATCTAAACATTTTCTGTGCATGTTAACATCAGTGTGTCATATTTACCTCCACATGAGTGTATCAGGGCCACCAGGACAGTGAAGGCACCAAACTGAAAGTTCAGGGACCCACTGAGCGTCACTGGAAGCATCCTGGATATAAAAATCAAAGAAAAATGGAAAAGAAGCGGTGTGAAAACTTAAGATGAATGACTAATGATAACACAGAAATATACTGTGTGCAGCCTTCTCAAAGGTTTAGTTTGGAGTCCTGTAGAAATTGTCACAGCCGGCTCAAAGCCATGACAAATAATAGGAGAGGACACAAGAGGTTAAAGCAAGGAAATCATGATTTATTGAAACTAACTCAAAAACCAACATATCAGTGTGAAAACAAAGACAATAAGGAGCATAGAGAGCAGAGAGCAGGATTTCTCCCGTGTCCTCTCTCTTCCCCAGAGCCAAGTGAGGTGTAGTGCTGGGAACCACCCAACAGCACAAGAGGCATGGTCGTCACAAAATAAATACGTGTGTAAACATAAATTCCAATCAATCAATCAATCAATCTTTATTTGTATGGCTCTTTTCATACAGAGGAGTAACTCAAAGTGCCTAACATAAATTAAAATGCCCCTGATGACAGATATAAAAACAAAGAAGTGCACGTCGCCCGGAATTGCGTTACCGGGATCCATCCTGGAGTCAGGCCTGGGGTTGGGGCTTGCAGGTGAGTGCCTGGTGGCTGGGTCTTAGCCTGCAGGACACGGCGTGGGCCCACCCTCCAGTAGGTTCACCACGCGCAGGAGGGTTAAGAAGGGGCAAATGCTATGTGATTTGGGTGGTGGTCATGGGCGGGGGCCCCGGCGACCCAATCCGCAAACAGTGACTCTGGCCATGGGGACATGGAATGTCACCTCGCTGGGGGGGAAAGAGCCTGAACAAGTGCGGGAGGTTGAGCTGTACCAGTTAGAGATAGTTGGGCTTACCTCCACGCACAGTCTGGGCTCTGGAACCCAACTCCTTGAGAGAGGCTGGACTCTCTTCCACTCTGGAGTTGCCCGCGGTGAGAGGCGGCGAAGTGGTGTGGGCTTGCTTATAGCTCCCCAGCTCAGCCGCCATACGTTGGAGTTTTCCCCAGTGAACGAGAGGGTCGACTTCAACGCTCACGTGGGCAGCGACAGTGTTACCTGGAGGGGTGTGATAGGGAGGAACGGCTTCCCCGATCTGAACCCGAGTGGTGTTTTGTTACTGGACTTCTGTGCTAGTCACATGTTGTTCAAGTTCAAGGGTGAACATCTGTGCACGTGGCACCAGGACAGCCTAGGCTGGAGGTCAACGATCAACTTTGTGGTTGTGTCATCTGACCTCCGGCCGTATGTCTTGGACACTCGGGTGAAGAGAGGTGCTGAGCTGTCAACTGATCACCACCTGGTGGTGAGTTGGATCCGCTGGCAGGGGAGGAAGCTGGACAGACACGGCAGGCCCAAACGTATTGTGAGGATCTGCTGGGAACGTCTGGCGGAACCCTCTGTCAGGGACGTCTTCAACTCCCACCTCCGGGAGAGCTTTGACCAGATCCCGAGGGAGGCTGGGGACATTGAGTCCGAATGGACCATGTTCTCCACTTCCATTGTTGACGAGGGCTGTCCAAAGCTGTGGCCTTAAGGTCTACGGTGCCTGTCGTGGCAGCAATCCCCGAACCTGGTGGTGGACACCGGAAGTAAGGGATGCTGTCAAGCTGAAGAAGGAGTCCTATCGAGCATGGTTGACTCAGGGGACTCCTGAGGCAGCTGAACGGTACCGGCAGGCCAAGCGTGCTGCAGCACGGGCAGTCAAGGAAGCAAAAACTCGGGTCTGGGAAAAGTTTGGGGAGGCCATGGAGGAAGACTACAGGTCAGCCTTGAGGAAATTCTGGCAAATCATCTGGCGCCTCAGGAGGGGGAAGCGGTCCTCCACCAACACTGTTTACGGTGGAGGTGGGGAGCTGTTGACCTCGACTGGGGATATCGTCGGGAGGTGGAAGGAATACTTCGAGGATCTCCTCAATCCCACTGACACACCTTCCATAGAGGAAGCAGAGGCTGGGGACTCAGATGTGGATTCATTCATCACCCAAGCTGAAGTCACTGAGGTAGTTGGGAAGCTCCTCGGTGGCAAAGCACCTGGGGTGGATGAGATCCGCCCTGAGTACCTCAAGTCTCTGGATTTTGTAGGGCTGTCTTGGCTGACACGTCTCTGCAGCATCGCGTGGCAGTTGGGGACAGTGCCTCTGGACTGGCAGACCAGGGTGGTGGTCCCCCTATTCAAAAAGTGGGACCGGAGGGTGTGTTCCGACTATCGGGGGATCACACTCCTCAGCCTCCCTGGGAAAGTCTACTCCAGGGCACTGGAGAGGAGAATTCAGCTGATAGTCGAACCTCGGATTCAGGAGGAACAATGTGGTTTTCGTCCTGGCCGTGGTACACTGGACCAGCTCTATACCCTCCACAGGGTGCTCGAGGGTTCATGGGAGTTTGCCCAACCAGTCCACATGTGTTTTGTGGACTTGGAGAAGGCATTCGACCGTGTCTCTCGTGGCATTCTGTGGGAGGTGCTCCAGGAGTACGGGGTCGGAGGCCTTCTGTTAAGGGCTGTACGGTCCCTGTATGACCTGAGCAGGAGCCTGGTTCACATTGCCGGCAGTAAGTCAGACCTATTCCCGGTGCATGTTGGACTCCGGCAGGGCTGCCCTTTGTCACCGGTTCTGTTCATTATTTTTATGAACAGAATTCTAGGCGCAGTCAGGGGCCGGAGGTGGTCTGGTTCGGGAGCCGCTGGATTCCATCTCTGCTTTTTGCAGACGATGTTGTCTTGTTGGCTCTGTCGAGTGTGAAGCAGCTGGGATGAAAATCAGCATCTCCAAGTCTGAGTCCATGGTTCTCGACCGGAAAAAGGTGGCTTGCTCCCTCCGGGTTGGGGGTGAGTTCTTGCCTCAAGTGGAGGAGTTCAAGTATCTTGGGGTCTTGTTCACGAGTGAGGGAAGGATGGAGCGTGAGATTGACAGGCGAATCAGTGCAGCGGCTGCAGTAATGCGGTCGTTGTATCGGTCTGTCGGTCTGAGCCGAAAGGCGAAGCTCTCGATTTACCGGTCAATCTATGTTCCTACCCTCACCTTTGGTCATGAACTTTGGGTCATGACCGAAAGAATAAGATCCCAGATACAAGCGGCCGAAATAAGTTTCCTCCGCAGGGTGGCGGGATGCTCCCTTAGAGATAGGGTGAAGAGCTCTGTCACCCGGGAGGAGCTCAGAGTAGAGCCGCTAGAGTGACTATGTCACTCGGCTGGCCTAGGAACGCCTTGTGATCCTCCCAGAGGAGCTAGAGGAAGTGTCCGGGGTGAGGGAGGTCTGGGCGTCCCTGCTCGAAACCACTGCCCCCGCGACCCGGCCCCGGATAAGCGGAAGAAAATGGATGGATGGATAGATGGATGGAACATAAATGGGGGCTGAGGGGTTTTTGCAAAATGACACATTATAACAATAATCAATAATACATAAAGAAATACATTTAAATGGGAAAGATACATGAAAAAATATAAATATCGTTAAAGCAAATACTTGACATCCTTAATGAAATATTACAGATATATAATATATGTAGCAAAGGGGGGAAGTTATTCTGAAACTCATTGACATTTTCAATGAGTCAAATTTTCACTTAAGCGTTTAAACCTATTTTATTAATTGTATTGAAATAAAGTACAATAATATAAAATAAATACAAAATAAATAGTTTTATCTGGTCAATTCAGAATATATATATTCATATGTACATGTAGTTGAGTGTATTTCTATTACTGAAAGAAATGCGGCATTTTGTGAGTATGTTTACTGTTTGTCCACATGCAGCAGAGGGGTGTGAGTTAACAATCATCAGCTGTCTGATATTAATAACCATAACCCTCCTCAGGGTGTGTCAGCTGACCTGCAGCGCCCTCTGCTGGTCGTTCACTCACATGTCACCTTCATGTCAGCAGGTGAATTCAACTGGAACGAGGCTGGTGTGTGAATCCAAACGTGACTTTGTCTTTACTGTCCAACACTTGTACAGTTAGATAAGAGACAGAGCTCACTCAGAGTCCTTCACAGCGTCTTTACACTCAGTCTCACTTTACTTTCACTTTCACTTTCGATCGTGACATCACATCATCACTGGCACAATATCGCATGTACAGATATGATTCCACATATGATTGTTTGTTTGTGTATTAATGTTGTATACACTCATCTCATCTTTAACTGTATTAAATCCTGTGTATACTCTTGTTGTCAATAAAGACGTATAAAATAATAAATAAAAAAAAGATATGATATCACATCACATCCACCATGTGAGTAAAAGGTGAAGATAAAGAGATCTTACCTGCAGCCTCTGAACACATACAGTACTCAGTGTGTAACCATGAAAACGTGTCCAGACCTGTTTGTCTCCTGCAGGACTCACTGCACTGTGTGAACGGAGGGGAGGTGGGAGGGGATCTGATCTGTGGTCAGCTGCTGGAAAAGAGTCAGTGTTGCTTTAAGAACATTTGATCAGGATGTTCACTGTGTTCATGTGGAACATGTCATTAATGTGAGGAAACAAGAGCAGCTTCAACATCACAGAGAGAGAGAGACTTCTGATATCACACTTTAATGTCATCAGTGATGATTTATGAAACATCTGAGAGATTCTTCTTCTTCTTCTTCTTCTTCAATGATGATTTATTATGGCAACTTGTGTTTAATGTGGTTTCACCTGATCTAAAGATGTCAGAATGCTTTCACTACTTCTCAGTCACTGATAAATCAACAATTTATTATTCATTTTTGAAGAGAAGTTTATCTTCAATATGTGAGTGTGATAGAAGCTTCAGACGTGCTTACCCTGATCTCTGATGATGGAGACGTGGAGGCAGATTCAGCAGCGTTGGAAATGAACCTTAGAGTCAATCTGATATTCAATGTACTTTTTTTTTTTTTTAAATATATGTTTATTGTTTTTCAAAGACAGAGACAGAAGGAAAAGAAGAGCAAAGGAAAGAAAGAAAACATACAGAACATAGCACATCTAAATTTGTGATATCAGTCCACAGTCATAGTTAGACAAAAAGGCAAATGGCAGAAGAAAAAACATTTATGAAAAAATAGAAAAATAAAATGAGGTACATGCAAACTCATATACATCTGTGCACAGTGAAGCATTAAGTTTGTAAATCTTGCCCCTTAAAGTATCTCAGTACAGGGTCCCACGTCTTATCAAATATCTCTCCTCTATCTTCGTTATAAAGCCTCAGTCTCTCAAGATGTAGTGTCTTGGACATTTCTCCCAGCCACAAGTCATATGTTGGCACACACTCCATTTTCCACAAACGTAAAATCAGTTTTTTCGCAATCACCATCCCAAATTGAATAGCCTTCCTCTCATATTTGTTGGTAGAAGGTAAAACACTTGTAACTCCCAGAACCGCTACAAGCGGGCGGGGTACCAGACTCTTACCAAAAGCCTCAGAGAAACAGTGAAAAATGCTTTTCCAGTAAGAGAGAAGTTTGCTACATGACCAGAAGGAATGTGCAAGATTACCTGTCTTTGTTTTACATCGGTTACACATGGGTGAAACAGTGGGGTAAAATCTATGCAGCTTCTCCTGTGAATAGTGTAGTCTGTGTAATGTTTTAAATTGTATGAGGCTGTGTCTCACGTTGACTGAGCATTTATGAACATTACGAAGACATTCCTCCCAATTCTCGTCACTCAACTCCACATTTAACTCATCTGCCCATGCCTTTTTATAAACCTCCGTACTAAGTGGAGCACTCTCATGAAGGATTCGATAAAAAAAGGAAACCGCCCCATAGTGGGGCGGCTTAACAGCAAAATTTCAAAGAATCGTGCACTTTGGATATCTAACAAAATTAGATATCGGGCCATCGCAAATTTTCAATATGGCGGCCGTGGCAGCCATTTTTCAAAATGGCCGCGATAGACTACCATTTTCATGCGAATTTTCTTTTGTGTGTTGATTATAACATGATATTGATCATATAGTTAGCTACATTTATTTACCTCTTTGGAGTTTGTACATTAATTATACAAATCAATTTCAAGATGGCTGTTATTTTTCAAGATGGCCACCATGACTGGTTTGAAAATCGTTACTGCTTCAAAGTTGCATGGATTCCTGTGATATGAACGATATTGGGATCAAATCACACATGTGATTAGGAATTCAGGTGGCAACTATAGTATTTAGCCTATTTGAAAGCTCACAATGCAAGATAGGCCTAACTGACAATAGTAACTGTCCAAACATGGGGTCAATCGTGGAAGACTTGCAGAGTTTGAAAGGCCTGCTAAAGTCAGGGGCAGCAAGAACAGGAGCACTAGC
>CAEMYA010000836.1:0-15136 GCA_903131615.1 Diplodus sargus | reverse complement strand
TGATCATTCAGGTCTGTCAGACACAAACTGTAAACTCTGAGGACTACAGGAGCACTTTTCACTGCAGGAAACAGCTTCAACATGTTCATGCTGCTGCTGCATTCTGAGGACAATTTAACTGTATCACAAGTTTAATGTTGTTATTCATTTAAACATATAAAGTAAATAAGTAAATATAAAACAGATAAATCAGATGTTATTATATTTCTATCAGAAACACATTCCCTGTTCCACGTGTTTGAGTTCCAGTGGAACTTTAGTCCAGTTTCAGCTGTTTGCTGTCTCAGATTTGCCCTCATGGTGACTCGTCTCAGTAAAACATGTAAAGATGAACTTGTTACGTCTCTTAGTTCTGATAGTTCTGTTCAGGATTCATCAGTTCAGCTTCACTGTGACTTTATGACGACTTGTTACTACAATAAACATCCTGAACATATTGGAGGTCTTTGTTGGTTAAGATGAGAATTTTATAATATAAATGAATGAAAAACAAAAGAAATCAGGTAATATGGCGAAATAGAGGCTGGAAACAAATCAAGATCTGTTAAATATGAACCTCTGTTATCTCACTTTGTACCTTCTGTCGCTCTTCCTCACTCCTCTTCTTCTCCTCTGTGAGCTTGTTGACTTCAGCTGTCAGAGCAACAACCTGAGAGGAGAGAGAAGATCCAGACGTCTTCTCTTTGTTGAGCTGCTTCTCCAGCTGTCATGGAGGAGAGATGAAGAGACATTTTAACTCTATAATACAAACACTCCATCATCACTGAATGAGTTCTCTGCTGATGATCTGATGCTGTGATGAAACTGTGTTCACTCACAGAAAGTTCTGTTCATGTTAAATCAGTTCAGCTTCAGTAGATTCACACTGTAACTCTGAGGACTACAGGAGCACTTTCATCATCATAACAGTTCATGTTGTTGTTAGTCTAAATAAACTGATGATGAAATAAATCGATACATCTGAAATTCTACACACACACACCAAGAAGGGGGTGAAAACAAAAATGAATATCTATAAAATATAAACCTGTTTTATGTTGGTCTGCAGTTCTGTTTTCAGCAGCTCTCCTGTGCTCTCACTCCTCTTCTTCTCCTCTGTGAGCTGGTTGACTTCAGCTTTCAGTCCACCAACCTGAGAGTAGAGAGAAGATCCAGACAGAAGAAGAGAGAGCGTCTCTCTTATTAAAGGATGTCAGTCAGAATCAACAATAAGACAGGACAGGACGCTCATTGGACTTCAAAACTGCTGAAAACTAGATCTTATATTGTTGTACTGTTCAGAATATTCTGGTGTTGGTGTAAACTAACTAGTGATTGTAAAGATGTAATGTCTGGTCCTGGATCAGTACTGAGACTGTGTCAACACAGGAGGAGCAGCTCCTCAGGTCCAGACTCTGCTGTCCACTTCATCTGAAGGAGAACAATCGTTCCTCTGAGGACCACAATGTCAACATGTTGTCCAGAGAAGACAGACGCTTTGAAAGAGGAGGAAACAATCCATCTGTGTCCAACTGGAGCCACCAGTGATAATGTGGAACTAAATGTTCATGTGCACACAATCAATTACTCCTTCATTATAAACCACTTTATATATTCCATATCAGCCGATCCTCCTTTAGAGTAACAAGTATGTTTTATTCTCTCTCAACAACAAAAACAAACAAACAAACATAAAAAAAGTCAAATTCAACTATATATCTTTCTTTGGTTTGGTCCTGATCTTAAACATTCTGGTTTTGGACTGATTTATCTGTAGCCTGTTGGGATATTTGTCTTTTTAACTTTTAGCATAAACTGAACAAATGTTAAAGCTGTGAGACATTTAAGAAGTGAGGACTTGATATTTATTATTAATTTTACACAATCAGTCCAATGTGAGGCTCTGATTCATTCTGCAAAAAAGTTAAATGTATCTATTGTAATTTTTCTGTGGTACATTCATAGTGATCAAATTAAAGTGATTAACCTGGTCAGTCTTCTCCTGCAGCTCCTGGTTCTTCCTCTGAACTTCTCCCTCTCTGCTCTGCTTCTCCTCCTGGAGCTGAGTGAAGACACAGTGTTTCATTAAGACAACAAGGAAACACAACAACAGTGGCAGACACACAGCTTTGTACAGTTACACACTGCTGCTCATCAGAACCAGCAGATAGAAACACTCAGTGATGAAAACCATCATGGTCTCATTTTGACAGATCTGAAGCTGGATTAAAATCAATCAGGTTGGAGGATGAAAATAAAAGTTCTGTGAAGAAAATCCAAACCTCCCTGTTCTTCTTCAGCAGCTCCTCCTCCTGAGTCTGAACTCTGTTCTCAGCTTCCTCTCTGCTCTGCTTCTCCTCCTTTAACTTCTGCTTCTCCTCCTTTAACTTTTGCTTCTCCTCCTTGAACCTCTGCCTGGTAACAGGCAGCCACTTGGGTTGAAAGAGAAGAACAGGTAAAAATGAATGACATAGTAGAGATTTTCTGTTTTCTTAAAAATGGCTTTTTATGTATATTATCACATTTCATTATCTGTTTTTTTATTAATCTATTTTCTTTAGTCTTATTTTAATCATCTGATTTTATTTGGTTTGACCAGTAAAACTGACGCAGGAGGAAGGAGGAAGACCGGACTGGATCAGACTGGACCATACACATGTTCTGTCATTAAAACATGTTGATGGTTTAATGTTGGATCTTCTCTGTGGAGTTTTAGACCTTCAGTAGCACCATGATCTGTTCTGTAAGTGGGGATAGTGTGATACTTGCCATGGACACATGACCAGTTGATTGCCTGCAGTTATGTGACCGGGTGTCAATCAGGAAGTGATAAAGTGCTGCTTGTCTCAGTGGAGAGCCCTTTGACTTGGCTGCAGCACCCGGTGTGGTGTACTCTCCCTCTCATACAGGGTGAAAGCCAGACATAGCTCAGGTTTGTGTCTCACCTATGTAACCATGTGTCTGTGTGCTGCCAGCGCTCTTTGTGTTAAGTATTTTAACCTGTGTGGAAATGGTAACATTACCTGAAAGATATTTTAAGTATATTTTATTTATTTATGTTTCAGTTCAGGACTGACGTGACCACTGACGGATGCTGTGGCACAGATACTGGTAAACAATATACATGTGTTTATCTGTATTTTTTTAATGTATTTTTAGATTGTGGTATTTATAACTTTGTTTACTTTGGTGACACTCTGTAGTGGTGTGTATATTTGGTCGTGACACTGCATGTAATTCATTGCGATAAGTCAAATTTAAATAGAGGTTAAGTGTGTAGTGCTCTTATGTGTGTAGTGCATGCGTGTGGTGGTAGAATTGCTGTCTCCCTCTTCTGTCTCCCACAGTCATTTTATTGTTGCTGTGTATGGCTGACCCACCCTTATTGTGAGGAGAACTGATTGACTTTAACCATCCAATGAGATTGTTGTTTTGTTTATTGCCTCATGCCTATGTTTTAGTGAAATTTGATCTATATTTTGTAATAAAGCCGACTTAACTTTTGCACAGGATATCCATCCTCTGGTAAATTGTTTCTGCTCGGGGAGGTCAGAGTGGGTCACAAATTGCATTGTAGATATTAAAGGTTTAAGGGTTCCTACTGCCCCTTAGCGGGAGGTGGTGTTGTCAGGCATTTTTAAAGGTAATCTTAGTGCCAGGCATTACATGAAGGCTTCATGCTTTACTGGACTCTGTGGGTGGAGCTCTCCTCTAACCATGCTCACATCCACCCACTGAATATATACATGTGTAAAGCTGCCAATCAGAGCCTGGCTACTGATTACATGTGTTACTGTAAATAAAGTCATGGAGACTGATGACTGTCATCCTTTTTCCTTCAGCAACAGCAAACATTTCCAAGTTGACTACATTTCTCCAAGTTCTTGAAGTTTACCCACTGATTTCATTCCTCCTTTGATGATGCCAGTGAACCACATTTATTTCCTCTTGCTTTTCTGTCTGATTTCTGTTTTTCTTTTTCTATTTTTTAATCTCCACTGATTTGCTTTTATCCTAATCCCTCTGTCTGCCTGAAGTGTGCCTTCTTCAACAGGGAAATGAAGCTCTGTATTAAAATATGACCAAATATACTGAATGTCTGATTGTCTCAACATCAGATCCTGTTCCTGGATGTAAATATATTGTATCCCGCTTGCTTATAACTGTTTTTCCAACTATTGCTTTTGATTTTTCTTGCCTTTTCCCACCACCTCAATTGCACTCCATCACTCTCTTGGCTCTTCTCTCCTTCACCAGTTTCAGCTCTGTGGATCCTCTTGGTCTCTGAGTACAAACAAAGTCAGTAACATTTAAGCATAAAATACATTTACTTGACTTGGGAATGTTCCACAGCAAATGAGCAGTCAGTCTAAAATCATGTTATAAAGTAAAGACTTATGGCAATTTGCTTGAATCAAACGTAGACAAACTACCATTTATCAACAGTGTAACCAGTGGAATATGGATATGTTGTTCAAAATAAAGATCATTTACACAACAACACAAATCACATTCACTCTTCCACATGAAACTTGTGTAGCTTCACATTGACGAATAAATATAGTTAATTTGTGACTTACTGGTTTTCTTTAGTCTCCTCACATATAAGCCAAGAATCAGAATAATCAGGATGCAAACAGCCAAACAAACAGACAAACCAACTGTAGTAGAAGAAGAACTGGACTGGACCGCAAAGAAATCATCTGAAATGATAAAACACAGAACAGAAATATGTGAGGTACAATCACAGCTATCTGAAGCAGAGACAGTTCACGAACATTTTATCTACTACCTGGAACATGTATCTTTGTCTCTCTGATCTGGTTGGTGCTGTTCTGTTGGACTCTACAGGTGAAGCTGTTGCTGTGTCTCTTCTCCACAGTCACTCTGCTGCTGACAGTATAGAGGTCATCAGGACCTCTGACTGTCTCTGTAGGTCCAGCAGAGAGGAGGTTTCCCTCACCGTCCAGCCAGAACACCTCAGGTTCTGGATACCAGCCTGTAGACTCACACTGCAGAACTACTCCACTGCTGTCTTTGGTTTTCTGGACATCAGGTGAGGAGGCAGCACCTGAAGACCAGACAAGGACAACCTACAGTCACATTTATGTTCTGGGGTGACCTCTAGTGGTCATAGCTATAGTGATGGCAGCAACAGAGGAAGTCAGGTGACGTGACAGAGACATATTTAAACCAAGTCTGAAGCTTCAATTACTTCCTCAAATGATGCTGATTGGTTCAACCACTGTGTGTTTGGCCACCAGCGCACAGCTTGAAGCCAGCTGACCTCTTAAACACATCAGCCACTCAGGGTAGCCACCATCAACCATCTGTTGTAGTTTTATATTGAAAATTCAGCAAGAGCAAGATATCTCCTCTCACCTACAACAAGCTGAACAACATGGTCTTTGTCCAGCGCTGGAAGGAAGCATCTGTATCGTCCCTCGTCAGATATTCTCACTCTGGAGAGTTTCAGTGAAATGTTTCCGACCTTCAGTTCCTCAGTGAACACTGATGTTCTTCCCTCGTACACTGGATTTTTTTTATTCTCCAGTTCCACTCCGTCACGCCACACATAGACAAAACTGGGCTCCAGGTCGGGTCTCGTCCACTCCACTGTCATACCAAAAGCATCCATGACAGGGTCCAGGAAGCTCTGCAGAACAACGTCCTTACCGACTGTTGCCAATATTGGCCGAGTCGGACCGATCACATGAGGCTGACCTGCAAAGAAAACAGGCTTTTTATTTTAATTTCTGCATTAAATGCAGAATACACTTGTTTAAGAGGGCAACATCAGAATGTTAAATTTACCTCTACATGAACGTATTAGGACGAGGAGCACCAGGACACTGAAGGCACCAAACTGAAAGTTCAGGACCGGACTGAGTCTCACATGAATCATCCTGGAGTTCTGAAATTAGATATAAAACAAAAGGGAAAGTTTATCAGAATGACGACACAGAAACAGTTTTAATTCACATGAATGATCAGCTTTTCATCAGCTAAAACAAACTCCCTTTTAACACCTGTTTTGTCAGGTTGATACCAACTTTACTACTTTAACAAGTTTTATGTCATGTGTGAGTGGGGGCAGTCGGGTGTATCAGGGTATTCTGTGTCTTCCCTCCGTTTGTCTTCCCCCTTTTTCTTTCCTCACCGGCTCCTGTCTACCAGCTCCCGGACCTGTGGGCGTGCCACTAGCCTGCGGACCCCACCTCTCTACAAACGCTGAGCCTAATAAAACCCTTTTACAACTAACCTTTGCCTCAGCTCCATCTGCTTTTGGGTTCCTGACCTGTATCCCCGCCACAACAGAACAATTTGGCCAGTGTGGACCCAGCTGAATGCGAGCGCCTGCAGCACGCCCTCGGCTCCCAAGGAATAATGATCGGACAACACGGACAAGCCCTTTGGGAGATGATGGAGGCTCTGCGAGTTGACCACTAGCGTGACGCAGCTGGGAGGTCGCATGAATCAGGTGTGCTCCCAGCTGTTCCTTGTTACCGCGGGGACGAGTCCTGCATCTCCACCTGCTGCCTCCTCATCTCCGCCTGCTGCCTCCTCAGCCCCACCTGCTGCTTTCTCATCTGCCTCGGCGGCAGCCCCTGTTACCCCTTGTGAGCCCTACATCCGAATCCCTGCCAGATGTTCAGGTGAGCTAGGTGGTTGTGAGGATGTCCTGCATCAGTGTTCCCTAGTCTTTGACCAACAGCCTAACACATATGGTAGTGACAGGTCTAAGATACCTTTCGTTAAGAGTTTGGTTAGTGATAGGTGGCGGTGGCAGCTTCTACATCGCAGGCTCCTTTTCTCCAGTCTTATGCATTATTTTCAGCCGAACTCCTTAAGATTTTTGATTTTTCAGTACAGGAGAGGTCGGGAGGTGTCTAATTGCCTGCCCTCACTCAGACAGGGACGTAACTCAGTGGCGGATTACTCTATTGATTTCAAAATTATTGCTGCCAAAAGTAGGTGGGACATGACTGCCTTGAGGGGAATTTTTCAGTGGAGCATGTAGCCTCGACTGCCATCCAGCCCCAGCAACCGGTGCCTGCCAGCCATCATGATCCATCTCCACCACCCCCTGTGTCATTGGAGGAACCTATGCAGCTTGGCTGAATGCATTTAACACCAGAGGTGTTCCAGAACCTAGTAAATGACATCCTCCGTTACATGCATGGCCGGTTTGTGTTCGTCTATTTGAATGACATCCTCACCTTCTCTCAGAACCTGGAGGAGCACGTTCGCCTGGTGCTCCAGCGTCTCCTCGAGAAAAGGTTATACGTCACATCACATCTCTGGACTTTCTCGGTTTCATCATTGAGTGTGGACAGGTGAGGGCTGACCCCGCAAAGGTGTGAGCGGTGACCGACTGGCGGGTGCCGGAGAGTTGCAAACAACTGCAGCGCTTCCTGGGCTTTGCTAATTTTTTATAGACGGTTCATCCGGGATTACAGCCGGGAGGCGGCCCCACTCACCAAACTCGCCTCCATCAAGCTCCCATATCGCACCCCTGCACCTTTTTCTTTTGCTGTCTTTCCCCGGCCGAGAGGGATTATGACGTCGGCAATCGGGAGCTGCTAGTGGTTGTCCTCTCTCTGCAGGAAGGTGACACTGGTTGGAGGGAGCAGCGCACCGTTTTCTGGTCTGGACCGACCATAGGAACTTCGGGTACCTACGCTCAGCCAAAGGACTTAACTCCCATCAGGCTCGGTGGTCTTTATTCCTGGGGCGTTTTGACTTAAGCTCACTTACCGCCCAGGCTCCAGGAACACTAAGCCCGATGCCATCTCCCGCCAGTTCTCCATCTCTGAGGAGAAGTCTCCAGAGGAACTCATTCTCTCCCCCCGATGCGTTGTGGCAACGGCCAGGTGGGATGACGAGCGCTCGGTGCATGCGGCTCAGTGCACTCATCCTCCCCCCGCTGACTGTCCCTTGGGCCATGAGTTCGCTCCGGACTCTACCAGGTCGCAAGTGCTTCAGTGGGGGCATTCTTCAAAGTTGGCCATGATAAATCCTGCGGTGGCCCGACTCCCGGAGGTGCTCAAGGTGCAGCCGTTGTTTCACGTGTCACTCCTAAAAGCCAGTGTCTTCCAGCCGAATGAGCCCTCTGGCCGAGCCCCCCCTGCCCCCCCTGCCCCCCCGGCTCGTGGATGGACATCCAGTCTACACAGTGCAGCGCCTGCTAGATGTGCGTCACCGAAGCAGGGGATTTCAGTACCTGGTGGACTGGGAGGGCTCTGGCCTGGAGGAGCACTCCTGGGTTTCACGCTCTTTTATTGTAGACGCTACCCTGCTCAGAGACTTATACCACGAGTTTCCCAACAAACCTGGGCGGTCGCCTTGAGGCGCCTGTTGGGGGGGCTCTGGCTCCCGTCTACCGGCTCCCGGCTCCCAGACCTGTGGCCGTGCCAACCGTACCGGCTCCAGCGGAGAGGTGGACCCTGGTTTCATTTATTCATCATCCCCCTGCTACTTAAGCCTGGTTGTGTCTCCACTACAATGCCAGATTGTTCCGCCTGGACCTCTGCCATCTGCTTTTGGGTCCTGACCTAGAACCCTGCCACAACAATTTACTTATTCATATGTTGCTTGTGTTTTAACTTCGTGCTGTCATATATTGTTGTTTACTGTCCATCATTTGAGTTTTGTTTTGTGGTGTTGTTTCTTATCTGTTGTCATCTGTATGTTCCTTTTCTGTTATGTTTTTTTCTGCGCTGGGTTCGTCTGGTTCTGTTTGTTGTCACATTTATAACCTTCTGTTTCTAGTTGTGCTCTCGATATCACTGAGAACGAGGGCTAAATGATTTTACGAGATTTAGATAAAAGTTGAGTGGAAGAATAACATTTGCTTTTAGATATCACTGTTATGGTTCTAATTGTCCTTTATTGCTTTTATTCATTTATTGATTCCTATCTTTTATTTATTTATTCCCTCTTTTCCTTTTTTCTGTGATCATTACTGTTGTAATAATATTATTCCTGTCCCTTGTAGTTAATCATATTCAGTCGTTGTGTTTTCACATTTTCTGTTCTGCCTTCTTGTTCTAACTTCACCTCAGACGACTCTTCCTTGTGTTAGTCTTCACTGCTGACTGTTTATTCTGTCATATCTTCTTCCTGAGTTTCCTGCTTTTGCTTGATTGTCTCAGTGCTCTAAAAACTCTGTTCCTAAAAATATAGAAATAAAGTTTATTATTCATAATAAACAACAGAGGAGTTTAATACTATCAGACATTTTTCATTGTTCTTCTAATAACATTAAAGACCCTCAGATATACAAACTAAACGTTCAGCTTCGGGTTTCACATCACAATCATCAGCTGTCTGATATTAATATCCATAACCCTCCTCAGTATGTGACAGCTGACCTGCAGCGCCCTCTGCTGGTCGTTCACTCACATGTCACCTCCATGTCAGCAGGTGAATTCAACTCGAACGAGGCTGGTGTGTGAATCCAAATGTGACTTTGACTTTACTGTCCAACACTTGTACAGTTAGATAAGAGACAGAGCTCACTCAGAGTCCTTCACTGCGTCTTTACACTCAGTCTCATTGTACTTTCACTTTCACTTTCGATCGTGACACATCACATCATCACATCATATCTGGCACAATATCGCATGTACAGATATGATACCACATCACATTCACCACATGAGTAAAAGGTGAAGATAAAGCGATCTTACCTGCAGCCTCTGAACACATACAGTACTCAGTGTGTCACCATGAAAACGTGTCCAGACCTGTTTGTCTCCTGCAGGACTCACTGCACTGTGTGAACGGAGGGGAGGCGGGAGGGGATCTGATCTGTGGTCAGCTGCTAGAAACGAGTCAGTGTTGCTTTAAGAACACTTGATCAGTTCACTGTGTTCATGTGATCAACGTGAGGAAACAAGAGCAACTTCAGCACAGCAGATCACAGAGAGAGAGACTTCTGATATCACACTTTAATGTCATCAGTGATGATTTATGGAACATCTGAGAGCTTCTTATTATTTTTCTTGTCCTACAAACAGCGCCGCCGCTCACACCACGCGCACCTGAGGGCTCTGAAAATATCATTATGAAAATTCATCATTGTCTTAATAATTATAATGCGATTATTATTTCAACATAGAAATATTGCGCACATTTTAGGCATGTATATCACAAAACATGCAGAACAAGAGATATGTTTAATTGCTCTAGAAAGTAAAGATGGTGTCGCTTCTTTGGAAAACACAGCAGGAGCAGAGAAAAGAAAGAAGAAGCTGTGAGATGATGTCAGCGCATCACTTGCAGGTAAGTCCATATTTAATCCTCATTAAATACGGTTAATGTGCTGCTAATGTGATGGTTAGTTAGCTGACGTTACTGCAAATGTTAGCAAACTGAAATATGTGATAACTTAGGTGCAAGCTAAATTGACATTTTATTCATTATCTGTGCATTTTACAAGGGACTGACGCCAGCCAGCTGTTATTTTAGATATTGAGCAGTACTTTATGGTTTATTTTGACGTGACAGTGGTCAATACTTTGTCAGGTACAGTTAGCAGTCAGTGCACAAGGGAGGCGAACAATTCTTTTTCTTGCTTCAGACCATTTGTTACAGCGCCTGGGTGCAGATCCTGGGGGGGACGGGGGGGACACGTTCTCCCAATTTCTGAAAAAACATGAGTTGTCCCCCCCAATAAAAATGCCCTAAATTATTCAAAATTAAACAGATGTATTTTCAGGCTTCACATTCTTCACATTTTAGATTCACATCAAAGAAGAAATGATTGAAATGGTGGAACAAATAATGTTTGACAGATATATTTCTGACTCCACATTCCATCTCTGCTCTCCTCTACTACAATGCAAATGAACGGGTAGTTTCTTACACTATCTTACATATTGTGCTCTTAGAACTGTGTTTTTTTTTAGAACTTTCTTTAGAACAGTTTTAGAACCAGAATAACTGGCATTGTGAAAACATGATCAGTTAGTTTCTACAACTTAGTTATTGCTTCATATTTTGATATTCATCCATACCAATGAATCATGCATGAAGTAGTCCCATACACTGGGAGAAAAAGAAAGATGGTGAGAAGAATTGGAGATCTGGGAGGGTTGGAGGGAGGCGAGAGATAAGAACATGAGTAGACATTACAGCCCGAGACCCTTAAAATTATGATTTACTAATATAACAGTTAAGTAAGCAGTGATACGCGATGTTGGCTGTTTAGGACAAATAAACAAGAAAGGTAAGCACAATAAATGATTCCCTGTGCAGCACTTTTTGAATGATATGGTGAGCTTCTACAAAATTGTGATTTATGGTGGTATGGTATGCAGGGGCGCCGCCAGGGATTTTGGGCCCCATGAAAAAAAATCTAGTTGGGCCCTTGTATAGGTTGCCCATGTCTCAAAGGGCCCCCTGTCAGTGCCGGGCCCTTGGAATCGTCCTAACCTTTCCCCCCTGGCGGCGCCCTTGATGGTATGAGTTGCATATGGGCAAATTGTGTCCCCCCCCAATCCTGACATTCTGCACCCCTGGTGTAGCGTGTGATTATTAGTCTTTAGCCAGACATTTATCATAGTTTACCTAGCATAGAGTCATTTTAGAACGCACATTTTTGCCTTTGCAATGCATAATAAACCCACGACCATCCTTAGGATTGTCATTCAGTAGGATTCAGCAGAATGTAGCTACAGTCTCTCACACACATTAGGTGAGGTGTCGGATGTGCAGTGGGACAGAAAATGGCTCTTGATAATGTGAAAGTCTGAAGAACTTTTAGTGTAGCTGCTACAGCTAGCTTAGTTACAGCTGAATGTGACAGAAGCTACATGACAAAATGAACTGGTGTTTTGATTGCATTTATGTCAGGATGCAAAGGCATGGACGACATCTGCCAGTGAAACAGAAAAAGCATTTTGTAGTAGACAAAATTGTTCTTGTAACCATATTTAAGTTGTATTCAGTTAAATGGTAAAATAATGTGTAAGATTCAGAAATGTAGTCTTGTGTAAGGTGTATCATTTTGCTCTTATTCCTGCAGGTAAGATATAAATATAAAATGTCATTATGAATGATATAAAGCAAACATTATTGTTCAATTGTGTGCAATATTGCAACACATACTAGTATGCTTTTATATTAGATTTATCAAATATTTGATGAATAAGTAATAAAGGGGGAGAGCTGCTTGGCTGCATGCTTTCAGTTTTAAATGTTTATATATTTTTTTGGCATAAGATTCTTTGTCTGAATATTTTGTCTCTTTCTATCTGATCCTTTTTCTTCGTATTTCTAAATTAAAGCAGGGTCAATGCTGAGATAATACAAGGAGGAGCAGGTGGCCAAGAGGAAGATAAAAGGATGAGCAACCATCTACAAGCAGTTGACATCAACTCCAGCCGGCCAGCAGGTCTGTAGACTCCTCAACAGTACCAAGTCCTGATCAACCACCCTCAACCAGCAGTTTAGGAACAGACACACAGCAGAGAACCACCTCTGAAAGCACAATCCTGTCATTGAGAGTCCATCAGCAGGTAAAGGAGTTATGCTTAGGGCACCAAAATGGCTAACAGCAGCACTGTCTACTAACTCTCTGCTCTGATGATAACTCGTACATCAGAGTCAATCTGATATTAAATGTACCTCAATATAAAGTAGACAACACCTATATTTACATGTGTATTATCAGACACAATGTTCAGCTGTTTTCTGATTATTAGCATTTTAACAGCATGTATTAAAACGTTAATAGGACCATTGGATATGAAATATGGAGCAACGTATCACATAAAAATGAGAATCAAATGTGAATGTGGATCATTAAAGATCATGTAATATACAGCAGCTCTGAGAGAGTGTAGAGTAGTAGTAGAGTTATTTACTCACATACACACATACATTGAAATGTGTAATGATGTAATATAATGTGAAATAACTTGAAAGAGTTTGAAAGTAAAGTTGACGACACATGACATTATAGAAACAGCATAAAACGGCTCAATATCAATTATTAGCAGTAAAAAATAAAAAGTAGAATTCAGCTCTGATGTTTCTGTCTTCACCAAGATGGGTATTAAACTACAGACGAGGATCAGAGTTCTGACTTTTTCAGCAAACTAAAAACCAAACGGTACCATGACAGCAGCAGCACTGACACAACAGACAGGACTGTTTAACAGCAACACAACTCAAACACAACACATGCAGTCCAGAGTTCAGTCAGAGTCAGACCAGGATCACACTGACAGACTGACAAATGTCCACAACTAAACATCTACTGCACTTTAAATCCATCATCATTCTGCATCTCCAGCTCCTTTAATTTCATTATAATTAGAGGACTTCTTTTTCATCTTATTGTTACATTATCAGTCATTTCAATTAAAAGTCACTGACACAAACATTTCCCAATTGAATTGATGCTTCGTGATGTTGAGTTTGTTAGTCAGTCTCAGTGTGGAGATTTACTTCTGAAAAACTGTAACAATGAGAAGTTATTTCAGTGCATCTGCAGCAACACGGTGGTCAGTATGCATGCTGCAAGTGAAGCTACAATGATGAGCTGTGGCTCTCCCTCCAGGAAATATTGCTTGTTTGTATTGTATGATCCTCTAAAAGAATACATAGACTGTTAGCCAGTGACTCCCAAAACAACATATATTGCATTAAAGCATAGCTGCTGCAGGTGTACCATCATCAAATGCTCGGAGATTGATTAGGTTAGCAAAATACTGTAGTTTTTGTTAAAATCACTGCATTACTTATCACTTACTTAAATATGATTGCACATTACATGCATAACCACATAACTTTGCTATGTCAGTAATCTAAAATATCACATTGGGTTTTAGACAGTACATGAACAGTGGTCTCCTGTGTTAATGTTCTGTGCTTGTTTGACCCAAACATCCATCCCTGACCTCCTATGTTGAATTTCCCGCTCTTTATACAACATTGCCTGCCGTGATAATGACCACAGCCACTGGAGGTTGACCTCAAAGAAGAATTGTCAATATGGTTCGTAATAAGCTGCTTTCATAGAGGACATATATGGTTGTTTTCGTGATGAGGACAGGCTGCTTCATTCACTTATGTCATTCTTTAATCATTTTAAAAGACTTAATTGGATCAAAAAGCTTTCATGTCATTTTTGCTTTTCAATTTTCAGGTTTTTTTTTACTCTTGGCTTTTGGGCTACATTTACATTTATGTTTCACTCATGGTTTTAATCCTCTGCATGTGTATTTAATATCTAAATCTGAAAACACACAGAATCATCTTCAGAATCATCGCAACAATTAGTGACAATTAGTCTCCACACAGCTAACTGCAGACTATACAAAGAATGTAGAAATATCACGGTCAATACAAAATATCTTTATTTATGTATTGTAAAACAAATACATTGAAATTGAAACAAACGATTTAGGTCATTATACAGAAAAATGGATCAGGTCATTCTAAATTGCAAAGTTGAATTACAAACAGTGTAAAACATACAAAAAAACCCTGAATGACATAACTACTGTAAATGTATATTTGTGTTGCAGGACATGAAGTTTTACCATAAATATTAAGTCCAGTAAAAAAAGCTCAAACACATTTTTTATATATATTCAATATTTGCGATTTCACAATGCAATATAAAGGGCTGTGTCAGGGAAATGTTCGTAGGGTTGTCTCCATTTATATGCCGCACATAAAACAACACAGGATGGACAAACAGGGCAAAGTATCTAAAATACACTTCCTTCTTCAAGCAGTCCATCAGAAGATCTACCATTAGATAACCGCACAGTTTAATGTAAGTGCAGTTGGATTCTCTCAGGTTGTCCTCTGTAAATCCACATGAGTCCTCCTGCAAATCTTTAATTGAAGTCATGATGTCCATGAATGTGGCTGCTGGGGTCGTCCTGCACCCAGGGAAAGAAAACACACCAGAACAGTTATTTCAAATTAGTCACTTAACACCACACATGCTATATGCAACTTCATCTCAGATGTATCCAGTTAACAGACAGGTGGACCATGACGTTTGAGTTAGGAATGGCAGCAATAACTGATATTTACAATTGTAAATTGTGAATTTTTGATATTGTTATACTGATATTATTTCATTAAATGAAACACATTTACGACGGGATGACAAGATTGACTTTGAAGGTTA
>CAEMYA010000834.1:108486-129672 GCA_903131615.1 Diplodus sargus | reverse complement strand
ATATATATATATATATATATATATAATATTTGTTAGACCTAGCCTTCCTTTCAGCTAAACGACTAGTTCTTACAAACTGGAAAGTGAAGAAACCAAATTGTTTTGATATAGATAACTGGCAGAAGGACTTTCTGGAACTTGTTTCTGTTCTGCAAGATCTGGGAAGTGACCACACAGATCCTCTGAGTCAAATCATGTCACTCTTGAAAGAAAATCAAACTGATGAGGATATATCCTGATATAACACTGACAATGACAAGCCATTTTGTTTACTTTTGTTTATTAAATTTTACTTAGTTATTCATCGTGTGTGTGTTTTCTTCAGGTGTGTTTAATTGTTGCTTCATATACAATTTTCTATTGTTGTTTTCTGTTGGACATTCATGATGTGATGAAAACCATCATGTGCTAATTTTGAAGGAGACAGACTTGAAGGAGGAATCAGGTAGGAGGCTGAAAATAAAAGTTCTGTGAAGAATACAAATCCAAACCTCTCTGGTCTTCTTCTGCAGCTCCTCCTCCAGGATCTGAGCTGTGATCTCAGCTTCCTCCCTCCTCTGTTTCTCCTCCTTGAACCTCTTCTTGGTAACAAGCGACAACTTGGGCTGAAAGATAAGAACAGATACAAATTATTAACAAGAGAACAAATATAATTTTGTTTTTTTTCTTTAATAAAGGGATTCTTATGAATGATTGTAATCATCTGATTTTATTGGCCTCATTGTCTCCTGACATGTTTTAATCCTGGTTCAACCATGTACAGCACTGTGTAACACTGTTTAGAAGTGCTGTTTAAAAAAAAAAAAATTTTATATCATAAATTCACTAAATGACAGTCTGACTGTTGTTAATTTTGTATTTAAGTACAAATGAGAAGCTCAACTGTTTCTGTGGTTGAACGTTTCACAGTTTGACCAGTAAAACTGACAGAATAAACCACTTTGTCTTGTGTTTTCATTCTGCTGAATCTCTGATTTACTACATGAAGAAACTACAGAGAGAATAAATTGTTCCGCATGACAGCTTAGAGGAGGAAGACTGGACTGGATCAGACTGGACTAGAACAGACTGGTCCATACACATGTTCTGTCATTAAAACATGCTGATGGTTTGATGTTGGATCTTCTCTGTGGAGGTTTAGACCTTCAGTAGCACCATGATCTGTTCTGTAGGCTTCATGCTCTACTGGACTCTGTGGGTGTAGCTCTGCTCTAACCATGCTCACATCCACCCACTGAATATATACATATGTATAGCTGGCCAATCAGAGACGGCTACTGATTACATGTGTTACTGTACATACAGTCATGGAGACTGATGACTGTCATCCTTTTTCCTTCATCAACAGCAAAAAATTCCACATTGATTACATTTCTCCCATGATGGATTCACAGTCAACAAGTCTGTCAGTGAATAAAGACCTCTGACCTCATCACATCCATCAGTCCACATCATACCTCAGACTAGTCTACACAAAGAACTGTGTCCTAAAGCCACCACCCTGTCTGGACTGTCTCAGAGTCAGTGAAGGTTTTTACTGCCTTCACTATGTTTAACTAACAATCTTTGAACTGAAGTGAACAAAATGATTCAGATGATCTGTGATGTTCACCTCTACAGCAGACCAGCACACTCCAAGCTGAACTTTAACAAACTGATCCTGAATGCTCTTTAACAGACCAGAAACATCAGAGCAGATACAACAACACAAAGGTCAGAAGATGAACCTCCTTGTTGTTGGACTCCAGTTTCTCTGTCAGTGACTTCAGGTTGGTCTCCATCCTCTGAATCTCCTCCTGCACCTGCTGGACTTCTGCTTGTTTGTCATCCCACTGGAAGGAAAGAAAAGAAAAGAGACCATTTCAGTTTGTACGTCTACGTTAAGCTGCTGCAGACAGAAGAACATTTAATTTCTCCTACAGCTGTTTTATTGGCCGAACTGCAACGACCAGAACAAACAGACACTGTCCTCACAACAACTACATCAATCCTGCAGATGATGTCACAGAACAACATAAAGATTTAAGTGACATTAAGTATGAATAGTAATTATGATTTTCAGTTGTTTGTACCAGATTTAGAAGACACAGATCAATAATATTATCACTTGAATGAAACCACATGAGTCTCTCCACTGAGTGCTGACATGAAAATACAGCCTCTATGATAATATTGTAATAGTATTTGATGCAACTTTGGGTCTTTATCTTGCAAAGAATCACATCATTCAGATCTCCAGTCCTCTTCAACCTGTTCTCAACTTGACTTGGTTGTGAAAGTGACTTGGACTCAGACAGAGAAGCTATAAAAAATACAAACCTCTTTGGTTTTGGTGTCTAATTCCTTCTCTTCAGTCTCCAGCTGCTGCTTCAGATTCTCCACTTCTTTTTCAGCTTCCTTCTTCCTCCACTCTTTTCTCATTTTGGGCTAAATCATAATAACACATGTGACTGAGCATACAGTAATATGACTCATTTGGTAAAAATGGAGCTTCTGATATTTACTGACTAACAAGTGAGAAGTCTCAACTCTGCATTTAGTCAGAATTCAATTCTCTGCTGCTCTGATCAAAGAGTTCAGAGCTGCACAAGTTAACTGTTAACGAATCTGATGGAGAAAATACATTAACAACCAGCAGAGAGTCTGACTGTCTGTCTGTCTGTCTGTCTGTCTGACTGTCTGTCTGTCTGACTGACTGTCTCAGCATTGATCTCACAGTCTAGTTATAAAGTCACTGAGGGATCATTTTCTAATATAATTATATCACAATAACTGACTGTTTGTTATTTTTTATAAGAGGACACATCAGTGTGTTATTGTGTTTAAATCATGAACACTTACTGAAATGAACCAAGAAGATAACACAGAATGTTTGGGTATTTCATCTTCTAACATCTTCACCTGTGAGAGAAGATAAACTGAGACATGAGAACAACATTGAAGCTTATGAATAATTATACAACATGACAGTTAATCCAAGTACAACAAGTATCTCTGTATACAGTCAGGTAGGTTCTATATGCTGCATGTTAATAAGTTAATAAGATCACATTGAGTATTTGAATTATCAATCAGAATAAAACAGATGAAGAGATGAACCTCTGTCTTCTTGTTCTCCAGCTGTTCCTTCAGTCTCTTCACGTTCTCCTCCTTCTTCTTCTTCTCTTCATCCAGCTGCTGCAGATCAGATCGTTTCTGTCTAATCTGGAGGGACAGAGAGAAGGTTGAGAGACACAATGACAGACATGTTCAGTTCTCTGGATTCAGCCTGCTGAGCCTCATGTGGACATTTAGTCTGTAACTGACTGTCAGACTGCTGTAACATTGACCTCTCTACACTATTAAACACATACAGACTGTGACTTTAAACTGAAATCACAATCTTAATCTGTCAAAGTGAAGATGAACCTCAGTCTTCATGGACTCCAGCTCCTCTGTCAGGAGCTTTAGTAGTTTCTCAGCTACCTTCCTCGGCTGTTCCTCCTGCAGAGAGATGAACAGAGACACGATGAACACATGATGTTATCTGGGCACATTAGTGAAAAAACACACAATGACACATGATGAAGACAAACATCATGTGTACCTCTGGTCTGATTCCTGCAGCCTGTCCCTGGTGCAGATCCTTCATTTGCACTGTTTTATGTGTCAGGAGCTGCTGACTCTCTGGTTCTTCTTCAGTTACAACCTGATCTTTAGTTCTGTGACGTTTAGAGTGATCTGTCTTTACTCCTGTATCAGTTTCATCTCTGTGGCTTTTCTTGATCTCTGTTTGAAAATGAAGGCAATAAAATCAAATAAAATGTTTTTTTCTTTAATTTCAGGAAGGTGTCACAGGATATAAAACATTTCAGACCACAATCAGGTAATGGGTTACAAAAGTAAGATAACTGACTAAATGAAAATAAAAGTAGATAAACCACCACTTTTATTTTTCCTCAGCATCTTGTAAAATACTGACAGTATTTTTCATATCACTATTCAGTAAAAAAAACAGTGAGACATTTACAAAGAACTGATATTAATTTCTGACTCACTGAATATGATTTGTCTCCATTTCCACACATAAAAGCCAAGAATCAGAATAACCAGGATGCAAACAGCCAAACTAACAGCCAAACCAACTGTAGTAGAAGAAGAACTGGACTGAACCTCAAAGAAATCATCTGAAATGATAAAACACACAGAATAACATGGTGGTTATAGAAAACTGGACCTGCTGTTTGAAACTTAAACAATGGCACATCATGAGAGTAATAATGTTCACCTGGAACATGTATGAGTGCCTCTCTGATCTGGTTGGTGCTGTTCTGTTGGACTCTACAGGTGAAGCTGTTGCTGTGTCTCTTCTCCACAGTCACTCTGCTGCTGACAGTATAGAGGTCATCAGGACCTCTGACTGTCTCTGTAGGTCCAGCAGAGAGGAGGTTTCCCTCACCGTCCAGCCAGAACACCTCAGGTTCTGGATACCAGCCTGTAGAGTTACACTGCAGAACCACTGCTCCTTCATTTCTGTTAATCTCTGATAGACTGATGACCAGTGAGGAAGCAGCACCTGATGATGAACAAAGGTAACATTGTAAAACTAATAACTGAAAGTGATGAAGCATGTAATCACAGTAGCTTTGCCTTTAAAATGACTTTCTTTAGGCCACTCTTGGACCTTCAGTTTGCTGTTTTTACACCATGGGTTACTACATATCAGATCATTTTTAGAACTTTGAAACTGAGGTGTTATCAAAAGCATTCAATCTGTGGCATTAAATTAGTCTCAGAACTAGACACATGAATACCAGGTGCATACATGTGATACGAATGCACAGAACAGTTTCACAAGCAATCATTTCTGCTCCATGGCGTGAGCTCGACACCTCCTATGCATGCAAGACTGCTTCACAGTCGCTGTTGCTCCACGGTCTGTGCTCGCTTGTCAAGTTAACATTTAAGTCTTTAGGGGGTGAAGAAAGAATCAACAATGACTGATATCTTTCGTTTGACTGTCAGTATGAATGTTGACCATAACCTTTTCATTGGCTGTTTGGTTGTAACTGACACAGTGGAAGGTGATTATTCTCTCCTGAGAGAACAGCACCACCTTGCATAAGTTTGCCACAGGCCTCATATTACTGAAGTTTGCTAAAACTAGCTGGCTAACCCTCAACGTTAGTCTCAACAGGCTCAGTGACTGAAACTACACACATAACACCAAGGGTAGGTTGACATTGTGTGTCTCGTTGTCCTAAGCATTGTCATATTTATGACCATCAACAGCGTCCCTGCACTGCAACATAATTTTTTCTTAAATTTGTCTGACTCTGTTTCTAACTGTATTACCATTTATAGGAGACTCAGGAGGTAGAGCGGTCATCTAGTAATTGAAGGTTGCTAGTTTGAATCCCCAGCTCCCCCAGCATGCACATCCTAGAGTCCTAGAGCAAGATACTGAACCCCAAAATTGCTCCTGATGAGCAGCTGGAAGTGTTGAAAAGTGCTTTGAGAAGTCAGTAGAATCGAAAGACCATTGACATCATGTATTTGCTCATATGGAGTTATTGATGGGGTGAAGGATTGGTTGATGGTGCCACCATCTCCTAATCACTGGCCACCAGCCAAGGATTACACATCTAGAGGAGGTGCTGCTGTTTAAATAGCAATGTGTGAGGTATAGGTCGCCTTTAAATTGACCAGGAGATGACACACTGACCGAATTAATTCATGTGCATCCAAAACACATCCATCATTAAATTGGACAAAATTAAACTCCTTTGTACCTTGTGTCTCACTATATGCCCAAATTATGAGCGATTTAACTAGCAAAGAGGAGTTGGACATGCTCTGAATGTCCTTGCACCATGCACTTTAGCACAAGCACTATAGATATTTTAATTATGGCACACAGTATGTGTCTCCTTACCAACAACAACAAGCTCAACAAAGGCTCCCATGTTCAGTTTTGGAATGTAGCATTTGTATCTTCCAGCATCAGAAGGTTTCACTTTGGACAGTTTCACTGAAACGTTTCCATGCTTCAGTTCATCGATGGACACTGATGTTCGTCCTGTGTATGATGGATGTTGGATACGTACGATGTCCTGACCGGAACGCCTCACGTGGACAAAAATAGGTTTTAGGTCAGGTTTCGTCCACTCCAACGTCATGGCAACAGCATCAGCCTCAGGTTTCAGGTGACAGGGCAAAATGATGTCATCACCAACTGTTGCTACTATTGGCTGAGATGGAGCAATTAACTGAGACTGACCTGGGAAAGAAACACATATGATTATTCTGTCAGGACGAGTTAATTTTCCACCACTGTACTGTGTTCATAGCAGCAGTGTAAGTGTAAATGAAGAACATTGAGCAGAAACCTGAAAGAGAGAGAGACTTTTGCTTAAAGTTTTCATTATATTTTTTAACAACATCATCAGTTCAACTAGTCTCGTAGTTTAGTTTATGACCAATTACCTGGAAAGAATAATGGCATCTCAATGAGCCTCAGCAGAACTTTATCAGTAGTTAGCAGTGTTAGCATTCTTACATGCAAGCTGAGATTTTTTCCATTGTAAACATGAGAATGACACATTGAGAAAGATAATGTGTTTTTATGAGCGTTCGAAACGTTAACTATTCTGGTAGCATTAACCTGAAAATGAGCATAATGTGTCTCCTACAACCAAAGTGTTTAATTAGCTTTAACTTGACCACACAAAGGCTTTTTCATCTCTGATGGCACTTTATATGCCCACAATCAACTCTACTGGTGACATTATTCTCGCCTTCAGAGGAAAAATGTTTGAATAATTTAAGTACCCAGAAGGTCTTTACAGCAATCACCTACTATTTAGTGTATTGATATGATTTGTTATTATGTTCAATAACTAATGTAAATTAAACTATTACACTGAGAGTACATTTGTGTGTGAGTTACCTGAACACAAGTGTGCTAGGAGAAGATGGAAGAACAAAACACTGAGGGGTCTGAGTGGAGACTGAAGTCCATTTCCCTGGGTAAAAGAACCCAACATAGACTGGTGAGACAGTACATGGAAATACATTGCAGTCAAAAATGAAGTGAAAAAAAAAGTGATTTCTAAACAAATTAAATACTCAAAAGTCAGATGGGCAAAGAGAGGCTGAAGGTTTCCTAAGGGGCAGTGCATGAAACTTGAGAAACTTGATCAATTTTATCTTAAGTGTGACCCTAAGTGACCTTATCATCAGATCAATTCATCAAGCTGACTTCACTGAGAGTTAGAAAATAAGCTCCATCACAGACACAGAATTTGCTAAATAAACAACAAAAGGCTCCAATCAGCAAAAGAAGGCTGTCTTTTAGAGTTTCAGGGGACAAGGAGAAGTTTCTAAACCACTTCTCAGGATGGAAACAAGTTAAGAGGGGTTTAGGGATACTAGATACCTTCACAGTGGATGATGGAAAAAGTCATTTTTACTGGTGAATCCAGGTTATAGATTTATTTCAGTAACACAAGGGTTTATGTGAAGAGCTGAGCAGGAGAAAGAATGATACCACAGAGTTTCAAAGCCTCAGTAAAACACAGTGGTGGGAATATTCAAGTTTGGGGCTGTTTTTGGACTACTGCACAGAACTGACTCCACCCTGACTGGGGAAAAGCACCACCCCATTCTTTAGAGGCATGCTCCACTCTCTGGTTTGATCATTGTGGAGAAAGATTCATACTTCCACAGGATAATGAGCCAAAACACTGTTTGACAGAATAACTTGTAGTCCTTTAGTGGATGCTGTCATTAAAGTAAAATGAAGATCTGCCAAATACTAAGATCTTAAAAAAAAATAATGGACATAGAAGTTAAAAGTAACTTGGTCTCAGACAGTTGGCCCCACTTATATATAAACATTATATATATTTTCATGTATTTTACACTCCTACAACTGCGAAAACACCTTCACTGACAACAAATAATGACAACAACATGTACTGCAGTTTAACTTTCACTTTTGACAACACGGACGTCATGCAGAGTTACAGAGTATTACTACAGACCCCACAACTCTAAATGAAGACTGGTAAAGAAATCAGTAAAGTAACATAGTGTTGTAGAATATATTTCATAGTTAAAATCTGATAAAATAGCCAAAAAATGAAGACAATGACGTACCTGCTGCATTATGTCGGTTACTTTATCAGATGGCACAGCCCAAGTCTGTAAACTATTGACAGGCTGTGTGACCTTATCTTACTCTGGTTTATCAGCAGCCAACCACTCATGTACTTCATTTTTTCAACAACATTATTAAGAAAGCCTTCATGTTTGGCAGAATCATTAGTTAGTATCTAAAATGTGCACCAAATGTATTGACATTATTACAAAAATGTTATTTAGAGTCAAGCCGACTTAAGCATATGTTCAAACATATCGATACAACAGACCAAAAATAAACCTAAACTATTATCACTGTATGGTCCTTGGCTCGACGTTCCTGAGCTCAGTCTAACTTTTAGTGTCTATGGCAATGGTTGAACTTTGAGCCTGCTCTCAGATAATCACCAGTATAAGATTATCAAAGACACCAGTTAGCAATTTAAGGAGGCAGATGTTTACAAGAAACTTCCAGCTTCTTTCGCAGAGGTCAGAAATATGTATTTTCTGGTTTTCATCATACTATTTATAATCAACAAAGCCATAATATAAGGTGGCTCTGAGGGCCAAAACACAACAACATTTCAGAAAACTATTATTCTACAAAACTTAACATTTCACTGCTTCATCATCGTTGTCAAATATTGTTTTTAAACTGACAGGGCCAACACACGTCAGTCTTTTATTTAGGTGTTCAATTATCCTGCTTTGTTCAGCAGTTTTTCAGTGTGTGCATGTGCAGCATTAATGTAAAGTACCTGACTGAAATGAGAGCCATTTTGTTTGAAATGATTCAGTCATTCTTTTAACTCTTGCCTTTGTTAATTGTGGTGCTTTAGGCAGTTACTGTACTCTCCTCCATTCAGATTACACTAACAGTAGATTTGTGGACAACCCTCTCTTGACCTCTGTCCTAATTTTTTGATTCATCATGCTCTACAAGGACATCTTGTGGCCAGAAATTGTCATAGCAGTTCCATAATGAATTTAATACATGAAGGCTCATTAAGCATGACCTGCAGTTTACATAGTTTAGTGACTAACCCTGACTATATTTTAAAATGTTTCCCTAAGCAGAGTTTTACATTCTGTTTGACTTGTTATTTATTCGACATGAAAGGACTGCTAATGTTCCTCAGTTAATCTGACTGGATGTTTGAACTGAATACTTTTATCATCACTGGGAGAATTTATGTTTAGCTCAGTTGCAAAATTGCTTCATGGAATTCTTGCAGAAGTGAAGTTATAGGATGCATTTACACAGTGGTTTAATCTAAAGCGCTTCATAATCAGACTTCAGTCACACAACAATGGCACCAACCTGCCTTGAACAGCAATTCAGAGGAATATGTGGTTTAGTGTCTTACACCCAGGTTCAGCTAACTAATGGATTATTGAGCCAACTGCAGGGTCAGGGATGGTCATCTGTCTTGAGTGAGTGTCTGTAACTGAAGGACTGACTGATCATGTTAAAGTGACTGTGACTCTCTCACACTCTCACATCAACATCAGATATAACTACAGGAAGAGGAAGTTCTCACCAACACTCTTCAGCTGTGGTTCAGTCTGACAGTCAGTCAGTCAGCAGGAAGGCAACATGAAGGTCACATCTCTCTGCTTCAGACTGTGTGAGTCTCAGCTTTTCTTCTTTTCTTCTAAGTGTTAAATCTTAAAGTTGAATGTTAAGGTTTTAGATCAAACCATCTATTTCTCATTTTTATCTTTGCTCCTGTTTTTATCCAGTGATGCTTGAATTTATTCTTCTGGGGACACAAATTCAGGACAGTTGTACTCAGAAAAGTGGTGAGTGAGAAACAGAAATTCTGAAAAAAACTCTTTAACATTCATCTTTTTAGCACTGCATTCAGACTCGCAATATTTATCGCCTGGAATGCACATATTTGATTGGTTGAGTAGCATCACGTGGGACAGCTTAACTTGCATGTAATTGGTCAGTGGATTCACTGATCTGCTAAACCAGTGATGTAAAGTCTAGAAAAGCGGCGCCGGTATATGGGGCGCTGATTGTAAAGTTACACATGCTAAAATACATTTTTGAATGTTACTTTTGACCAGATTTATAGCAATATTTGTGAACTTTGTGATATTTACTTATCTTGTGAAAATATCATTTCAATGTTTAATCTGAATAAAAAATCTAAATGTTAAATGTTAAATCTAGTGCCCCATTAATATTTAGAACACTTCAATAACTTATTGACTACAGGTCCAGGTCCGTATCACGTTCCTCAATTTCATGCAATGAAAGACCTAATGCAATAAAGTGGTATCGGTGAATTTTTGCGAGTACAAGTATATGAGTGCAGTATCGACCTGATACCTGATGCCAGTATGAGTGCATCCCTATTATACTGTCTATCTAAAGGACCCACAATGAATGTCAACCTAAACCTTTTAAATCTGTTTGTATTTATGATGTAATCTGATCTAAATTACAGTTTTATTAAATGTAATGAATCAATAACCTTGTTAATAGCAAAAACTCTAAAAGTTCAGTGTAATTCTGACATGATTCAAAGTCACCAAGACTTTTTAGATCTTGTTTCATCATCATCATCTTTTTTTGGGTTTCAGATGCAGTTTTTCTTCGTATCGCTCCAAACAGACAGCAGCACTTTGAATACCAGCCTGTCTCTTTTCATTGCGAGGGGATTGATGGTTCGACTCAGCTGAGAGGGAACACGAGTGCCAAGGAATTTGATCCAGAATGTGATATAAAGAAGACATCAACAGGGTCTTCCTGCACTATTGATAGAGTCTATTCAGTGGACAGTGGAGAATACTGGTGTGAGACTGTGAGAGGAGAGAGGAGCAACACTGTCAACATCACCATAACTGGTATGTTTCTGTATTTCTAAAGTCACTACATAGTGTCTCTGTTTCAAATCTGTAATTATTCAAAGTTGCTTCAAGTTCATGTCATCCACAGATTATTTTATCCAAAGTATATTTTTACAGTCACAAAAAATTATAAAGGGTATATGGTAATTACTTTTTAAGGATCCCGTGGCTTGACTTTTCTGTCCTCTGAAACTTGCAGATGAAATATTTTTGTAACTCTAGAACACACCTGAGAGGCCCATGTTTACATTAAAGGACTAATAATAGCAGAAAACACTTAACAAGAAATTACAATTGAGTCCTTAACTATAATTCAAAATAACCTTTCCCTATAAAGAAACATCCCATGCGCTCCATATGAATGTATTGTCAATCTGCATTTCCTCGCAATTCATGAGTCATTCTCAAATCTGCATTGTGACTGTGTCCACAGTGGTAAATTATTGCATACTTCATGCTAATCATCTTGACTGGGTGTTTTTTTAATAATTGATATTTACATTTATTGCAAAGCTTTACAAAATTTAAGAAGATGTCTCGTTTAAAATATCATGGAACATTTGCTTAATATCAATCACTACGCAGATGACACTGCTTTATATGGCTAATTTGTATTACTATCTCTAAGTCTACATAATAGCAGTATAAGTGATTCCCCTTTGTAACATGTTGTTCAGATGGTCCTGTGATCTTGGAGAGTCCTGTTCTTCCTTTAATGGAGGGAGACGCTGTGACTCTGCACTGCAGAAACAAGACAACTATCTCCAACCTCACAGCTGATTTCTACAAAGATGGCGTCCTCATGGAGAGCAGTCCTACAGGGAAGATGACCATTAACAGAGTCTCCAAGTCTGATGAAGGCCTCTACAAGTGCAGCATCCCTGGACTGGGAGTGTCACCTGGAAGCTGGTTAGTTGTTAAAGGTAAAAATATAAACTGCATTATTTCAGGTTATAATAGCTGTTATTATGTTGAGCATGTCTGCAGTGCCACCAGAGCACAACTGACTGTTGATTTCTTCTTCTGATGGTTCTTTGAAAAGCAGAACACCATCTCATTATCATTGTCATTGGTGTTATTGTATTTATCATATAAGTCAGAGAGACAGAAATAAAATAAGAGCTGAAATGGATATCAACCGTTGTGCATGCTGTCCCACAACATGATTAAATGAGAGTAACAATATAAGTAAAAACCTACCCAACGTTTGTTTTCCAGCTGGTTCTGTGACCCCTGAGTGTCTCGTCCTCCCTGTGACCAAGGTAGACACTGTCACTGTGAGCTGTAGAAACCAAAAGACTTCCTTCAACTTCAAAACTGATTTCCCTAAAGGTGTCCTCCTCTCTGGGAGCAACTCCACAGGAGAAGTGACCATCCACATTGTTTCCATGTCTGATGAGGGACTCTACAAATGCAACTTGTCTGATGTTGGAGAATCACTTGAGAGCTGGTTGGCAGACAGAGGTAAAACATTCAAATGATTCAAATTAAAACAGCCAAAATAGATATTTTAATTTTAGAACATCAACCCAGTATATTTTTAGCATTCCTCAGAGACAGCCTGTTACATCCTGCTAATGCTGCTATGCTCTTACATCAGATATATTCTCTTGTCCTTACAGAAGAGCCCAGAGAGACGTGGTCCTACTTGTATGTCGTCCTCATCTTAAGAACTGTCTTTACCATCTTGCTGGTGGCTCTGCTGCTGCTGCTGGTGGGACTGATCCACTGTGGGAAACTCACAGTTACACACAAATAACTCAAACTTATGTACAAGTAACAGACTGATGAATGACCAACACAGATTCTCCAAGATTGTTTTACATTTCATCTTCACATTTTTTACTTTTACCACAGTTTAAGTTTGGTGTTAAGCTTCTCTGTGCTGCGTGTTCAGTCTTGCAGTGGCTGTTTGACTTTCTCACACTCAGACAAGGTTTAAAAACCACAGAGGTTCTGACTGACTGATGCATCGACTATTTTTAAAGAGCCTCATGTCAGTTCTCTCAGTCAGTAAATGTTCTGTGTTCTGTTTTAGAGTCACAGATGCTGGTGATAATTTGAGCTCCTCAGACACAAACCACATGAGAAAATGTCTGTATGCCTGTAGACGAGGGAATTCAGGAAGCTCAGTGGACACAACTAATAGTTTATGGTTTGAGAAGCTTAAAGGTCAGATGTGTCTCGTATGTATATAAGGAAACATAAAGTCAGCCTGTCTAAATATTCACATTAAACCATCTGCTGTTACTGCGTCACCCATGTTTGCGTTCAATCTGTCAGACCCAAAATAACACAACAAACTGAATAAACTGAAATAATAAAATAAGAATATAACAGAAAGGTGAACGTAGTTAGAGACCAGAGACTTCAGAGAAGTAGAGAACATCATTATTATTTTGAGTTGTATTTTTGAACTGTTTTCTGTGTAAAAGTTCAGTTCTGAGAATTAAATGTTGTGCATTAATAATGTAGGGTGGTTCCTCAGTAGGAAGTATACAAAGCCATGTTTTAATAAGAGTTTGGGTCAGTTATCATGAAGTCAGTGAACGTTTGTCTCAAAATAAGGACATAAGGATAAAAACAGGAAAATGAATATTTAACACAATTCTGTCTTTTCTTCAAACTGGCATTTTACAGTCCCATTGTTCCTTTTGGTATTGAACAACATAAATCTTTTTGTAAATTGTTCTAAAGAAGGGCTTTATTAATAAATAACTTTGGTAGAGTAGGATAGGTTTGTGCGCCTTAAGCAGCTCCTTCAGCATCAGATTGCTTCACCTATGGTGTAAAAAGGAACGCTACCACAGGTCGTTCATTCCAACTGCTGTCAGAGTGTTAAACACCAATAACACTGTATGTAGCACCCTAAGCACCTGCTTACCTTGCATTACCACCACTTCTACCTCTGCATTCTCATGCAATTATTCTGTGCAAAAATAATAATAATAATAATTATACATTTTTTTGTATTTCTTTTATTACATATTCATGTTCTTATGTATATAATGTATCTTATATACATAACAGGAGCAAAGTTAAATATCAGACATTGATGGTTTGACCTACAGGACCATCATATCTGTATACAATGCACATTGTCGCCTGTATATAATTGACATAGAATATAGTCTTTTCTATATTGTATCTTTCTCTTCTATCTAAATCTTTTTTTAGTATTTTTTAAGTCTTGTACTTATTGTATGTCTGTTTGAATGCTCGATGTGGGATGAATAAAAGTGTAAAGTCCTCTTTACTACTTACTAAAATGTATGTTTTCATTAACATATACCTAAAAATGGCAACATGCTGCCCTGCAGGACACATCAGGAGCAACCATTAGGAGCCATTTGTGTTTTTGTGTCTTTTGTGTGAAGAACACTTTGACAGGAGGAGCATTAACTGGACAGGAAGAGGAAGTTCTCAGCTACATACTTCATAGTTGTTCTTCAGTCTGATACTCAGTCAACAGGAAGACAGCATGGAGGTCACAACTCTCCTCTACAGACTGTGTGAGTCTCAGGTTTTCTCCTTATTTCTACGCTTTAAATCCTGTAGATCAAACCATCGATGTCTGATATTTAACTTTGCTCCTGTTTTGATCCAGTGATGTTTGATTTTATTCTGCTGGGGACACATGTCAGTTCTCTCAGTCAGTAAATGTTGTTCTGTGTTCTGTTTTAGAGTCACAGATGCTGGTGATAATTTGAGCTCCTCAGACACAAACCACATGAGAAAATGTCTGTCTGTATGTAGACGAGGCATTCAGGAGGCTCAGTGGACACAATAATAGTTTATGGGTTGAGAAGCATAAAGGTCAGATGTGTCTCGAATGTATATAAGGAAACATAAAGTCAGCCTGTCTAAATATTCACATTAAACCATCTGTTGTGTTACTGCGTCACCTGTCTTTGTGTTTGGCCTGTGTGATAATAGCAAAACAAACTGAGAACTGAAATAATACAATAAAACTATAACAGAAAGGTGAACGTAGGGAGAGACCAAAGATGTAGAGAACATTGTAAACATTTTGAGTTGTATTTTTCAACAGTTTTCTTTGTTAAATTTCAGTTTCAGAATTAAATGTTTAGGAGCAAAAAGTCTTTTACAATATCTCTGTTTTTTTCTCTTTCCACAACAATGGTCTCATTGTGGAGGAGTCAGATCTGAAGGGGGATTAAAATGAATCAGGTAGGACGCTGAAAATAAAAGTTCTGTGAAGAATACAAATCCAAAACCTCCCTGGTCTTCTTCTGCAGCTCCTCCTCCAGGATCTGAACTCTGTTCTCAGCTTCCTCCCTCCTCTTCTGCTCCTCCTTTAACTTCTGCTGCTCCTCCTTTAACTTCTGCTTCTCCTCCTTTAACTTCTGCTGCTCCTCCTTTAACTTCTGCTGTTCCTCCTTTAACTTCTGCTTCTCCTCCTTTAACTTCTGCCTGGTAATAATCGGCCACTTGGACTGAAAGAGAAGAGCAGATACAAGTTGATGACAAGAGAATAAAGATTATTAGTTTTTTGGTTCTTAAAAAAAAACTTTTTGAACACTTGCACATTTCAAACATACAATATCTGTTTTGTATCATTTTATTTTCATAAGTACTGTTCTAATCATCTTTTATTGGCCTCATTGTCTCCTGACATGTTTTAATCCTGGTTCAACCATGAACAGCACTTTGTAACACTGTTTACAAGTGCTGTTTAAAATATAATATTTTTATCATAAATTCACTAAATGACAGTCTGACGGTTGTTGATTATGGATTTAAAGTACAAATGAGAAACTCAACAGTTCCTGTGGTTGAAAGTTTCACAGTTTGACCAGTAAAACTGACAAAATAAAAACCAGTTTGTCTCGTGTTTTCACTGCTGAATCTCTGATTTACTACATGAAGAAACTGCAGAGAGAATAAATTGTTCTTCTACATGAAAGCTTACCACATAGTTGTACATGTGTTACTGTAGATAAAGTCATGGAGACTGATGACTGTCATCCTTTTTCATTCAGCAACAGCAAACATTTCCACATCGATTTCATTTCTCCCATGATGGAGTCACAGTCAACAAGTCTGTCAGTGAATAAAGGGGGGGAGGGGAGAGAGCGGCCGCGTCAGTCGGCACAAGGTGGGCAGCAGCGGAACCACCACCGCAGCAGCAGCAGACACGGAGACATGAATGCATTCATCACTTCATTGGGTATTTAATCGCTAACAAAGTTAGAGACGAGCGACAATGAAAGCAGCAAACGCGCGAGACGATGTGCGGTCAATATGACCGCTTATAGTCGAAATAGGTAAAACATCATAAATCATCAGACATCATCATATCCATGTCCTGCATCAAAGTGTTCTTTCTGATGCATCAAAAATATTTTCTTTGATGCAGGGTGTAAGTCGTCACTGGCTGCGCTCTTGTTTTGAAAACCTGTAAACCATGTCTTTCCGGTTCAAAGGACAGACCAATCAGCAACGATTCCTGTCGCCTGAGGGTACCTACCTTTTCCGGTTTGGTTAATGTGATTGTGTTTTTGTTAATGTTGTTGTGATTTTGTTTTTGTAATTGCGTTTTTCTTAATGTTTTTGTGATTTTGTTTTTGTGATTGTGTTTTTGTTAATGTAATTGTGTTTTTGTTAATGTAATTGTGTTTTTCTTAATGTTGTTGTGTTTTTCTTAATGTTGCTGTGCTTTTCTTTTTGTCGTTGTCATTTGCCCTTCAGGGCCACCGTAGAAATCGCCATACCCCGCGAAGAACACATCATGAGGACCGCAAGCCTCACTTGCCAACAAAAATAAACTCAAAAGACAGAGCAGAGGATTATCCCGGTGTGTTACATGACAGTGGAGGCAAATTATTTTGCACTCCGTGCAGCTGCGTGTTGGACCACAGGAGGAAGTCACGCTGGACAAACACTCTGCCACCGTCAGACACTCACGGATGGAGGAACTTGTTTGTCTCAGCAACGTTTTGTAAGTTTGAGCCTTGTGTTTTTGAAGGTCTGAAATAAAATGATGAGATGAGAACTTAATTATTCCCAGCACATTCTGTGACGTAGTATGCTTGCATATCATAGGAAGTCATTAGAAATGACTATTTACATTAAGGTAGTAGTGAGAAGAGTGTAAGAGTGGGGAATCTTTTTTTTTCCTTCATCAAAACCGCAATTTTCACAAATTCCCGCAATTTCATCTCATAAAATTGCACAAATATCCCGCATATTCCATCGTATTTTCTTTAGAAAACGTGCCCCATAATCAAGGTTTTTTGCCTGCAACAATCACAAAAAAACTCTGCGTTTTTCTGGAAGGACTGAAATTCAAATTATCCAAGAGACAACTTCTTACATTTTTTCCCCTGGCTTTTTTGTCTTATCTCTTTTTTTAAATTATTTTTTTTCTTTAACTAATGTTTAATATCCACTGATCTACTTTTATCCTCTGTCTACCTGAAGTGTGCCTTCTTTAACAGGGAAACAAGACTCTGTATTAAAATATGACCAAATATACTGAATGTCTGAACGTCCCAACATCAATTAAAACTGTCATAGTTGCTGCAGATCCTGTTTCTGGATGTAAATATATTGTATCCCTGTTGCTTATAACTGTGTTTTGACTCTTGTTTTTTATTTACTCACATGTTTGTTCTTTATTTTCCCTTTTCCCTTGTACAATACCTTCATTAGCTTCTCTTCCTCTTTCTTGAGCATTTTATCATTTTGTTTTCTCTCTCCTAAAAAGATTAAGTCAGTAAGATCAAAGCATTAAAGAAATTTACCTGACTTGGGAATGTTCCACAGCAAAAGAGGCAGTCAGTCTAAAATCATGTTATAAAGAAAAGACTTGTGGAAATTTGACTGATTGAGTTGAACATAAACAAACTACCATTTATCAACAGTGTAAACAGTGGAATATGGATATGTTGTTCAAAAGAAAGATCATTTACACAACAACAAAAATAGCATTCACTTTTGCACATGAAACGTATGTAGCTTGACATTGACAAATAAGTATAGTTAACTTGTGACTTACTGGTTTCCTTTAGTCTCCACACATAAAAGCCAAAAATCAGAATAACCAGGATGCAAACAGCCAAAGTGACGGCCAAAATAACTGTAGTAGGAGAAGAACTGGACTGAACCTCAAAGAAATCATCTGAAATGATAAAACACAGAATAACATGGCAGTTATAGAAAATGGGACTTCAGATATTTGAAACCAATACAGTGATCACATCATGAAAGTAAGAATTTCCTACCTGGAACATATATGTGTGTCTCTCTGATCTGGTTGGTGCTGTTCTGTTGGACTCTACAGGTGAAGCTGTTGCTGTGTCTCTTCTCCACAGTCACTCTGCTGCTGACAGTATAGAGGTCATCAGGACCTCTGACTGTCTCTGTAGGTCCAGCAGAGAGGAGGTTTCCCTCACCGTCCAGCCAGAACACCTCAGGTTCTGGATACCAGCCTGTAGAGTTACACTGTAGAACTACTGCTCCATGACCGACTTTTTCAATGCCCACTGTGGAAGATGTGGACACTGCACCTGATCATGGGAAAAGTTCAATTATTGTCCAAACCACTTAAAGTTCTTAGAAAATTTGAGTGACCTTTTGTAAAAAGAAGTGTGTGTCAGCAAATGTATGGGGACAATTGAACTATTTAACATTCACTTACCAACAATAAGCTCCACAAAGGAGTCTTTCTCCAACAATGGAAGGAAGCATCTGTACTTTCCCTCATCAGAGGGTTTGACCTTAGACAGTTTCAGTAAAATGTCTCCAGACTTCAGTTTTTCACTAAAGATTGATGTTCTTCCTTTGAAGGAATGATTCTGCAGATCCATCAGGTTCTCACCAGAACGCCACACATGGACAAATCTGGGGTTCAGGTCAGGTCTGGTCCATTCAAATGTAATGGCAGCAGCATCAACGGCAGGTTCAAGGTGGCACGGCAAGGTGATGTCATCACCAACTGGTGCTATGATTGGCTGAAGTGGACCAATGACTGCAGACTGACCTGAGGGAGAAACAGACAGACCGTCTATCACACCACACATGCACACACCTGGGGTTGAGATCAGGTCTCATCCACAGCCAACTGGGCTGACCTGAATAAAAGCAGTTTGGGGAGCACTCTCCCAACCCTATCTAAGGACATCTTGGACAGTTAGGGACAACAACATGCACCTGGACAAATCACACACACAGCAGCAAAACATTTTAATATTCCATTTCCTGAAGATGATTTCAGACGTTTTTCAAGTCAGTTAAAAGAGGCTGTATTGTTAAAATTGCAAGAACAGCAATGCCAGAGTGCATTACAACAGCTAAATGACCATAAGAGAATGCTATGCTATGCTATGCTATGCAGGTTGTGTTTGTGTGTAGGTTACCTGAACAGCCTTGCATCAGGAGAAACAAGACAACAGCGTGATGGAAAACCACAGATGTAAAGAGGAGTCCATCCTTCAGACGAGGCATCATGGAGTCATGAAAACTGGGATACATGAGCTGTGAAACCTTCAAGTGAAGACAGGTAAAGTTAATTATGACCCATATATATATTAAACTACTTTTCACTATTTTTATTTTGAAATATATGCATGAACACTTTTAAAGGTAGAATATGTCAGATCAGATTGTGTGTGCTACAGAATCAACAACAAAACAACCAGTCATCTCAAGAGTAACTTTCAGCTGAAGATGCTTTGTCCCCTTGTCATAAATATTGTCAGTGGCATTTTATTTCCAAGATTGAGATAACTACATCTATATTCCAAATGATCAACCATTCAAATATTAAAACAAACTCAGACTCATACACATGCAGATTCAGTGTGCATTGTATTCCTTCTTCTCAGTTTACAGTGAAAAAAAACATCCCCATCATATATGTTCCCTTAAAACTTAATAGTCACCCATATTTCTTATTAAGAGCCGCTTCGCTGACATCTGTTAGTATTTAGAATGGAAGCGTGGGTGCTGGACCTCTACATTTCCACCCTCGAGGACATGGAATGCCTTGGCTGTGAACATGAGCTTTGTGACCTTCAAGCTGATTCAAAAAGATATTTCCAGGAGAACGGATGCAAAAAGTTGTGAATTGTCAAAAGACAAACTGTTGCTCCCAGACATTGCATCCCTGGTCAAAGGTATGCAAACCCAAGGTGGCCATTAGTTTGTGAATGAATAAACTGGTACAGAGTAAAAAACATAAGGAATTACTTGTTAATTGTTATTGATCTTAGTTGTTATTGTAGTTATTACACATAAACATGTACAGCTGTGTCCGAACCTGTGTTGACATGATGTGCATCTTCCCTTGTTTAAGTTAACTGTCTGAAGGAGATCTGTGACAGAGCTGTATATGTAGGCCTAGGTGCTGATACATCTCTGAAAGTCTATTTTTATTCCTTATGTAAGAAGGGGAGTGTGTGTGTAGTAGAGTCCAACAGGGACGTCATGCAGAGTTCCAGAGTATTACTACACACCACACAACTCTAAATGGAGACTGGTAAAGAAATCAGTAATGTAACATAGTGTTGTAGAATATTACATAGTTCAAAGCCGATAAAATAACCAACAAATTAAGAAGACGACGCACCTGCTGCATGATGTCGGTTTAACATAGACAGAAATCCCAGCGGGGACAGGATATGCCCCCACTTGCAGTCAAGCTGTCCCCCCTAGAATAATTTGAGACACAATTAACAATTTTTGAACAATGCAGTAGCAGTTATTGAAAGCACAATGTAAGCGGTGCTCATTATAATCGTGCAATAATGTGCCATTTACTTCTTTATCAGATTTAGTCCCCCCCTCCCATTCCTAGAAATGGTTGAGTCCACCCCACACTCTTTCCTACAGGCGGAGCTGGCAGCTGCAGCAGCATGTGGACGGAGCTCAGCCTGCCACTCACACCGTGCTTCGAAGGGTAGGAGGTCTGTACCACACAGATATAGTTAAATAAGTTACAACAACACACATCCCTTTTAATAAAAGTGTCAGGTCCAGGCTGTCAACATTTATCCTGCATTGTTCAAAAGCCTACTCAATTACGAGTGCTGTTAAGCTAAGTTAGAAGACAGAGTTAGAGAATACCTACAGTTTTTAAGTTAGAGAGTTACATACAGTTTTAAAGTTAGAGAGTTACATACAGTTTTAAAGTTAGAGAGTTACATACAGTTTTAAAGTTAGAGAGTTACATACAGTTTT
>CAEMYA010000834.1:90801-108426 GCA_903131615.1 Diplodus sargus | reverse complement strand
TAAAGTTAGAGAGTTAGAATACATACAGTTTTAAAGTTAGAGAGTTACATACAGTTTTAAAGTTAGAGAGTTAGAATACATACAGTTTTAAAGTTAGAGAGTTCCATACAGTTTTAAAGTTAGAGAGTTACATACAGTTTTAAAGTTAGAGAGTTACATACAGTTTTGAAGTTAGAGAGTTACATACAGTTTTAAAGTTATAGAGTTAGAATACCTACAGTTTTAAAGTTAGAGAGTTAGAATACATACAGTTTTAAAGTTATAGAGTTAGAATACCTACAGTTTTAAAGTTAGAGAGTTAGAATACATACAGTTTTAAAGTTAGAGAGTTAGAATACCTAGAGTTTTAAAGTTAGAGAGTTACATACAGTTTTAAATAGGAATGGGAATTGATACGCTTTTATCGATATCAATGCCATTGTCGATTCTGCCTATCGATTCCTGAGTAGTTAATTAGCTGGCAAAAAAAGGAGTTCTACACCATCTTCTGCACCAAAAGCAACCATTTTATTTTTTCCCAGAATGATGCCTGCACAAGACTGTGAAGATAAGCATATTCAACTTAAACATAGAATAAAAAACTGCATCCTGCTTGCAGTTGCAAGGCGACAGAGTGCTAATGCAGGATATTTAATGTCAATATTACCGTCGTCAACGCAGGTCTCAGTGGAGCTTGTTTGACCAGCAGCAACGCAGGTGCCCTAACCGATATTACAGCATTATTAATAATATATTTAATTTATATAGCGCCTTTCAGGGTACCCAAGGACATTTAACAAAATTAAACAAACAAACCAAATAACAAATGGAGCACCTGCCAGTCCTCACGGAGGGAATAGCACCGTTCTTCAGCACAGTCTCATGGCTAGCTGAGAAGCGGCGATATTTACGCTATTTAGCTTCCTCTTGCATCCAGGTTGATTGCACTGATTGCACACGGCAGAATAGATCGCTTCTTCGTCTCCATGATGCTGCCTCGCGGTTAGAGTTCTCAACGGGTTCGGGCCGAAAAAATACGCAAATGAGCCGGGTCGGGTCGGGCCTCAGGCTTCCTTTTTTATAAAACACATTTCATAAAACACATTTCTTGCAGGTTGGAAATTATATATTGTTTGTTGTGAATCATCGCTGTTCACGTGTGGTGCAGAATAAGTCTGGCTGCTGCTTCATGGAGGGGCAGACACAGAACTGATGCTGCTGCGTGACGTACTCGCACCTATAGCCGGCTGGAGAAGATGGAATTGGCTAAAAGTAAACTTGCTACAGGTGAATTCACTCTTGCTTTTCGAGGAGTGGGGAAATCGTCCGTTTCTGTCTCTCTGAATATATTTTCCCACTGGTCGAAGCGTGGTGTCTTCTTTGCAGCGGGTGCTGCTGCTGACGGTGACGCAGCACCTGTCTCCTGGCTCGCGTCACCTTTTCGCCAGCTGTCTGTCTGATCATGATAACAAGTGTATGAGGAAAACAATGCAGGCACGCGGGGGGTCGGGTTCAGGCAGACAATTCATGCTGGTGTGTCGGGCTGCGTCGGGTTCGGACTTAAAAACCCGCAGGCCGGGTCGGGTTGTAATTTTCAGGCCCGTTGAGAACTCTACTCGCGGTTGAAGGTCTGAGTCGCCAGAGAGTGTGACGCAAATGTACCGCGACGCAAAATTTCCTTGAGCAGCCAGCGAAATGAGAGAATTGTTAAGAAGAATTGATAACGCCAGAGGCATACAATTCTGATGGAATTGCTCAGTTGGAACCGGTTCTGAGTCGGAAACGGTTCTCGATTCCCATCCCTTGTTTTAAAGTTAGAGAGTTACGTACAGTTTTAAAGTTAGAGAGTTACATACAGTTTTAAAGTTAGAGAGTTACATACAGTTTTAAAGTTAGAGAGTTACATACAGTTTTAAAGTTAGAGAGTTACATACAGTTTTAAAGTTAGAGAGTTAGAATACATACAGTTTTAAAGTTAGAGAGTTACATACAGTTTTAAAGTTATTTATGTTGTTTATTTCGGGCATGTCAAGTCATCATCATCACATTTCATCACTGTTCAAATAATACAATACACATGGCCGAAAAGGGAAAAGCGGGAGAAGCCAAAGCTTATCTAGTCCCGCCCCCATTACCCACAGGATAAAATCTTCATCATAATCTTTTCTTATCTTTTGCATTTTACATTTTTACCTAACAATTTCTTTTACTATGACATTTGACAAAACATATTACAGCAGTAGCATACAGAGCTGAATTCAACTCTAGACAGTACATACAGATTACGTGTGTGTCTGCACATGTGTCCATATTAGTCCGTCATGAGTGAACAACAGTCTCATCTTATAGCCAGGCATGTCACAAGGTCAGAATGATGGTCCAATCGACAGAGAGCAAAAGTCCAGTGTATTTATTATTTGTTGGGATGGTGTGAGAGCCCTTTTTATGCCATTTTTATTTTATTCATCCGTCTCATCTGCAGCTTTCGCCGCTGTTAACTTCGCCATATCCTCCCGATTAGTTGCTACGTCAACTCGCATCAGTGCCACGAACTCACGAACTGCAGAGATGTCAGAGCGCATCCCGACCACAGCACTCCGAGTATTGGCGATGTCCGCCCGCGCACTGGTCTGCTCAGTAGGGATCTTTTTCATTTTCCAATACTGCATAAAGATTCCAAATCCCATAACGATCATTCCAATTGTCATGAACGTGAACATGTACACGTCCTCGACATCCTCCACATCCAGTGCGGCAAGGCAGATGACTTTCCACTCTCCCCAAGCATCCATAGTTAGAGAGAGAGAGAGAGAGAGAGAGAGAGAGAGAGAGAGAGAGAGAGAGAGAGAGAGAGAGAATAGCATAATCTGATATCTTTCATCTGGAAAAGTGCAGTTATCTGATTATGAGAAATCTGATGAAAAAACTTAGATGTTTGCCTGATAATTAGCTTATTCATTGCATGTGTACATGTTAATTTGATTTCAGTCATTTTCTTTTAAATCTAGACATGTGCAGGTGGACTCAGCCAGTGCTAAGACAGGTCTTCTGCCTGCCTGTTGGAGAGATAGACAGACTAAAGCCTCCAATTGCGGTCAAAGATGCTGTATAAAAGACAGGCTACAACTTTTATTCCTTGTCCCCCCTGAAATTATTCTCTAAAATATTTCTGTTTATTGTCCCCCCTCAACTATGAAATGGGATTTTCGCCCCTGCTTTAAATAAATCATTGACAGGCTGTGTGAAATGTCACAAACTTCTCCAGCTTCTCGGTGAATTCTCTGGCATCCTTCTGGGCAACTAAGTGAAGTTGTTACAGCGGAGGAAACGATTTAGCGACCAGCACTCGCTGCAAACTCCTCATCTCTGCTGTGACTCACTCACTCCATCGCCCTGATCATTTTGCGGGACACTCTCTCGTGGCGTGCCCGTTTGCTGATAACTCATCCCCGCATGTTTATCTCAGGCTCCTCGCTCGCCTTCTTCCTCCCTCCACCAGACAGCCTGGTCTTGCTGCTGTCCTCCTCGGACAGACGCTGAAGCTCCGTTTGATTTTTTCACCAATCTCTCACTCTCTTAGGGTCGACAGAGAAACGTCTAGCGGCTGCTTCTACTGAGTTTTCCACTGCATATTTTACGGCAGAAAGTTTGAATTTCATTTCAGACATACTTTTTTATTTTTTTGCTCCAGCTCTGACAGTTACTACGTTGCCATGGAGATGGATAAACACAGACTTGGCGGAGTAATATTTTGAGTAATGAGTCAGGTGTGCTGTAATGCTGATTTGAGCAAGGTCAAAATGTCTTGTTGACCAATCAAAGTGCTTGGTCGGAACTACTTGTTGTATAATCTACATGAAAGGACTGCTAATGTTCCTCAGTTAATCTGACTGGATCATTGTACTGAATACTTTCATCATCACTGGGAGAATTTATGTTTAGCTCAGTTGCAAAATTGCTTCATGTGATTCTTGCAGAAGTGAAGTCATAGGATGCATTTACAAGGTTGTTTAATCTGTAAGTGCTTCATAATCAGACTTCACTCACACAATAATGGCACCAACCTGCCTTGAACAGCATTTCAGAGGAATATGTGGTTTAGTGTCTTACACCCAGGTTAAGCTAACTAAGGGTTTTGTGAGCCAACTGCAGCATCAGGGATGGTCAACGCTCGAGAGTGAGTGTCTGTAACTGGAGGACTGACTGATCATGTTAAAGTGACTGTGACTCTCTCACACTCTCACATCAACATCAGAAATAACTACAGGAAGAGGAAGTTCTCAGCAACACTCTTCAGCTGTGGTTCAGTCTGACAGTCAGTCAGCAGGAAGGCAACATGCAGGTCACATCTCTCTGCTTCAGACTGTGTGAGTCTCAGCTTTTCTTCTTTTTTAAATCCTAAAGTTGAATGTTAAGCTTTTAGATCAAACCATCTATGTCTCATATTTAACTTTGCTCCTTGTTTTATCCAGTGATGTTCAAATGTATTCTTCTGGGCACACAAGTTCAGGACAGTCGTACTGAGAATAGTGGTAATTGAGAAACTTACAACAAATTCTGAAAGATGCTCTTTAATGTTCAGTTTTTCAGTATTGCACTGTAGGGTTCCACCGTTACCAGTTTTTGTGAGCACGGGTATTTTTATTTGTGTACTTGCTGATACAAAGTACCAATACCAAACTTTCTACTACAAAAAATAAATATAAGGTTACAAACGTCCTGAATTGGAAGACAGGATTTTTCCGTCTGTCACTCGCTCCTCACCTCTATCTGTATTCAGACTCGCTATGTTTATAGCTGCAATGCACAGATTTGATTGGTTGAGTAGCATCACGTGGGACGTCTTAACTCGCATGCAATTGGTCAGTGGATTCACTGATCTGCTAAACCAGTGACGTAAAGTCTAGAAAAGCGCCGCCGGTATATAGGGCGCCGATTGTAAAGTCGCGCATGCTAAAATGAACAGCAACTTTTTGTCACATTTACAAAAAAAAATTATGAAAAACACGTGAATTTTTTAATGTTACTTTTGACCAGATTTACAGCAATATTTGTGAACTTTGTGATATTTTTCAAGGTTTAATTGAAATAAAAAATCTAAATGTTAAATCAAACGTTTTTTTGCTAAATGTGGCAAAAAATTGCTGTTTATTTTAGCCTGCGCAACTTACCCATACTGGTAAAAACAGCTGCTATGTTAATATTTAGAACACTTCAATAAATAATTGACTAAAGGTGCAGGTCCATATCATGTTCCTCAATCTCTGGCAATGTAATACCTAATGCGATAAAGTGGTAACTGTGAATTTTTGTGAGTACAAGTATATGAGCACAGTGTCGGCCTGATACCTGATGCCAGTATCGGTGCATCCCTATTATACTGTCTATCTAAAGGACTCACAATGAATATCAACCTAAACCTTTTAAATCTGTTTGTATTCATGATGTAATCTGATCTAAATTCCAGTTGTATTAAATGTAATAAATCAATGATCATGTTAATAGCAAAAAACTGAATATATTCCTCTAAAAGTTCAGTGTAATTCTGACATGATTCAAAGTCACCAAGACTTTTTAGATCTTGTTTCATCATCATAATCTTTTTCTTTGTTTCAGATGCAGATTTTCTCTGTATCACTCCAAACAGACAGCAACACTTCGAATATGAACCTGTCTCTTTTCATTGCAAGGGGATTGATGGTTCAACTGATCCAGAATTTGATCCAGAATGTGATATTAAGAAGACATCAACAGGGTCTTGGGTCCGTTGTGCATGCTGTCCCACAACATGATTAAATGAGAGTAACAAGATAAGTAAAAACCTACCCAACTTTTGTTTTCCAGTTGGTTCTGTGACCCCTGAGTGTCCCGTCCTCCCTGTGACCAAGGTAGACACTGTCACTTTGAGCTGTAGAAACCAAAAGAATTCCTCCAACTACAAAACTGGGTTAAAACAACTTCAAAACAACTCCACAGGAGAAGTGACCATTCACATTTCCAAGTCCTAAGAAGGACTCTACAAATGCAACTTGTCTGATGTTGGAGAATCACTTGAGAGCTGGTTGGCAGACAGAGGTAAAACATTCAAATGATTAAAATTAAAATAGCTAAAATAGATATTTTAATATTAGAACATCAACCCAGTAGATTTTCAGCATTCCTTAGAGACAGCCTGTTACATCCTGCTAATGCTGCTACGCTCTAACATCAGGTATATTCTCTTGTTCTTACAGAAGAACCAAGAGAGACGTGGCCCTCCTTGTATGCCGTCCTCGTCTTAAGGACTGTTTTCACCATCTTGCTGGTGGCTCTGCTGCTGCTGCTGGTGGGACTGCTTCACTGTGGGAAACCCAGAGTCACACACAAATAACTCAAACTTCCATCCATCCATTCATTTTCTTCCGCTTATCCGGGGCCGGGTCGCGGGGGCAGCTGCCTGAGACGGGACACCCAGACTTCCCTCTCCCCGGACACTTCCTCCAGCTCTTCCGGGAGGATCCCAAGGCGTTCCCAGGCCAGCTGGGTGACATAGTCACACCATCGTGACCTGGGTCTTCCTCGGGGTCTCCTCCCGGTGGGACATGCCAAGAACACCTCCCGAGGGAGGCGTCCTGGGGGCATCCGAAACAGATGCCCAAGCCACCTCAGCTGGCTCCTCTCGATGTGGAGGAGCAGCGGCTCTACTCCGAGCTCCTCCCGGGTGACAGAGCTCCTCACCCTATCTCTAAGGGAGCGCCCTGCCACCCTGCGGAGGAAACTCATTTCGACCGCTTGTATCCGGGATCTTATTCTTTCGGTCATGACCCAAAGTTCATGACTATAGGTGAGGGTAGGAACGTAGATTGACCGGTAAATCGAGAGCTTCGCCTTTCGGCTCAGCTCTCTCTTCACCACGACAGACCGGTACAATGACCGCATTACTGCGGCCGCTGCACCGATCCGGTCAATCTCACGCTCCATCCTTCCCTCACTTGTGAACAAGACTCCAAGATACTTAAACTCCTCCACTTGAGGCAGGAACTCTTCCCCAACCTGGAGGGAGCAAGCCACCTTTTTCCAGTCGAGAACCATGGCGTCGGACTTGGAGGTGCTGATTCTCATCCCAGCCGCTTCACACTCGGCTGCAAACCGCCCCAGGACATGCTGGAGGTCCTGGCTTGAGGGAGCCAACAAGACCACATCATCTGCGAAAAGCAGAGATGAGATCCAGTGGCGCCCCGAACCAGATCCCCTCCGGCCCGTGGCTGCGCCTGGAAATTCTGTCCATGAAAATAATGAACAGAACCGGTGACAAAGGGCAGCCCTGCCGGAGTCCAACATGCACTGGGAACAGGTCTGACTTACTGCCCGCAATGCGAACCAGGCTCCTGTTCCGGTCATACAGGGACCGTACAGCCCTTAACAGAGGGCCTCCGACCCCGTACTCCCGGAGCACCTCCCACAGAATGCCACGAGGGACACGGTCGAATGCCTTCTCCAGATCCACAAAACACATGTGGACTGGTTGGGCAAACTCCCATGAACCCTCGAGCACCCTGCGGAGGGTATAGAGCTGGTCCAGTGTTCCGCGGCCCGGACGAAAACCGCATTGTTCCTCCTCGCTGATTGTCGAGGTTCGACTATCAGCTGAATTCTTCTCTCCAGTACTCCAGGAATAGACTTTCCCAGGGAGGCTGAGGAGTGTGATCCCCCCATAGTTGGAGCACACCCTCCGGTCCCCCTTTTTGAATAGGGGGACCACCACCCCGGTCTGCCAGTCCAGATGCACTGTCCCCGACTGCCACGCGATGCTGCAGAGACGTGTCAACCAAGACAGCCCCACAATAACCAGAGACTTGAGGTACTCAGGGCGAATCTCGTCCACCCCTGGTGCTTTGCAACTGAGGAGCTTCCCAACTACCTCAGTGACTTCGGCTTGGGTGATGAATGAATCCACCTCTGAGACCCCAGTCTCTGCTTCCTCTATGGAAGGCGTGTCAGTGGGATTGAGGAGATCCTCGAAGTATTCCTTCCACCGCCCGACAATGTCCCCAGTCGAGGTCAACAGCTCCCCACCTCCCCTGTAAACAGTGTTGGTGGAGGACTGCTTCCCCCTCCTGAGGCGCCGGACGGTTTGCCAGAATTTCTTCGAGGCTGACCGATAGTCTTCCTCCATGGCCTCCCCGAACATTTCCCAGACCCGAGTTTTTGCTTCTGCGACTGCCCGTGCTGCCGCTCACTTGGCCTGCCGGTACCTGTCAGCTGCCTCAGGAGACCCCCGGGCCAACCAGGCTAGATAGGACTCCTTCTTCAGCTTGACAGCATCCCTTACTTCCGGAGTCCACCACCGGGTTCGGGGATTGCCGCCACGACAGGCACTGGAGACCTTACGGCTACAGCTCAGGACAGCCACGTCAACAATGGAAGTGGAGAACATGGTCAATTCGGACTCAATGTCCCCAGCCTCCCTCGGGATCTGGTTAAAGCTCTCCCGGAGGTGGGAGTTGAAAACCTCCCTGACAGAGGGTTCCGCCAGACTTTCCCAGCAGACCCTCACAATACGTTTGGGTCTGCCAGGTCTATCCAGCTTCCTCCCCTGCCAGCGGATCCAACTCACCACCAGGTGGTGATCAGTTGACAGCTCAGCACCTCTCTTCACCCGAGTGTCCAAGACATACGACCAGAGGTCAGATGACACAACCACAAAGTCGATCATTGACCTCTGGCCTAGGGTGTCCTGGTGCCACGTGGACATATGGACACCCTTATGCTTGAACAAGGTGTTTGTTATGGACAAACTGTGACTAGCACAGAAGTCCAGTAACAAAACACCACTCGGGTTCAGATCAGGGAGGCCGTTCCTCCCAATCACACCCCTCCAGGTAACACTGTCACTGCCCACGTGAGCGTTGAAGTCCCCCAGTAACACAACAGAGTCCCCGGTTGGAGCACTCTCCAGTACCCCTCCCAGGGACTCCAAGAAGGCCAGGTCCAGCCTCTCTCAAGGAGTTGGGAGAGAATCGATTTTCTGTCTGTCATTAGGGCTCTTGAACCGATCTTAGTCTGACCCGTCACCTAGAACCTGTTTGCCTTGGGAGACCCTACCAGGGGCATTAAGCCCCGGACAACATAGCTCCTAGGATCATTCGGGTAACTCAAACTTATATACAAGTAACAGACTGATAAATGAACAACACAGAGTCTAAGCTTGTTTTACATTTCATCTTCACGTTGTTCACTGTTTTACTTTTACCACAGTTTAAGTTTGGTGTTTAGCTTCACTCTGCTACGTGTTCAGTCTTGCAGTGGCTGTTTGACTTTCTCACACTCAGACAAGGTTTAAAAACCACAGAGGTCCTGACTGACTGATGCAGTGACTATTTTTAAAGAGCTACGTGTCACTTCTCTCAAACAATAAATGTTCTGTGTTCTGTTTTAGAGTCACAGATGCTGGTGATAATTTGAGCTCCTCAGACACAAACCACATGAGTAAATGTCTGTCTGTATGTAGACGAGGCGTTCAGGAGGCTCAGTGGACACAACTAATAGTTTATGGTTTAAGTAGCTTAAAGGTCAGATGTGTCTCGTTTATAAATATTCACATTAAACCATCTGCTGTGTTACTGCGTCACCTGTGTTTGCGTTCAGTCTGTCAGACCCAAAATAACACAACAAACTGAACTAATAAACTGAAATAATAAAATAAGAATATAACAGAAAGGTGAACGTAGTGAGAGACCAGAGACTTTAGAGAAGTAGAGAACATTATTATTATGTTGAGTTGTATTTTTAAACTGTTTTCTTTGTAAAAGTTCAGTTCTAAGAAATTAAATGTTGGGCATTAAAAATGTAGAGTGGTTCTTCAGTAGGAAGTACACAAAGCCATATTTTAATAAGAGTTTTGGTCAGTTATCATGAAGTCAGTGAACGTTCGTCTCAAAATAAGGACATAAGGATAAAAACAGGAACATAAATATTTAACACAATTCTGTCTTTTCTTCAAACTGGCATTTTACAGTCCCATTGTCCTTTTTGGTATTGAAGAACAGAAACCTTTTTGAAAATTATTCTAAAGAAGGGCTTTATTAATATATAACTTTGGTAGAGTAGGATGGGTTCATGGGTCTTAAGCAGCTCCTTCAGCATCAGACTGCTTCACCTATGGTGTAAAAAGGAACGCTACCATAGGTTGTTCATTCCCACTGCTGTCAGACTGTTCAACACCAATAACTCTTAATGCAGCACCATAAGCACCTGCTTACCTTGCATTACTACCACTTCTACCTCCGCCATCTCATGCAATTATCCTGTGCAACAATAATAATAATAATAATATATTTTTTTAATTTTTTATTACATATTAATGTTCTTATGTATATAATGTACCTAATGTACCACATTTCTGCCTCTATCTAATTGACATAGAATATAGTCCTTTCTATATTGTATCTTTCTCTTCTATCTAAATCTTTTTTTTAGTATTTTTTAAGTCTTGTACTTATTGTATGTCTGTCTAACTGCTCGATGTGGGATTAATAAAAGTGTAAAGTCTGAAGCCTAAAGTCGAATTTCTTTCAATATACATACAAAAAATATATTTTGTTTGAAAAAAAATGTGATTTACTTTACTACTTTCTAAAATATGTGTTTTCATTAACATATACCTAAAAATGGCAACATGCTGCCCTGCAGGACACTTCAGATGCAGCCATTAGGTGCAATTTGTATCTTTTGTGTGAAGAACACTTTGACAGGAGGAGCATTAACTGGACAGGAAGAGGAAGTTCTCAGCTACATACTTCATAGTTGTTCTTCCGTCTGATACTCAGTCAACAGGAAGACAGCATGGAGGTCACAACTCTCCTCTACAGACTGTGTGAGTCTCAGGTTTTCTCCTTAATTCTAAGTTTTAGATCCTGTAAATCACCATCTATGTCTGTTATTTAACCTAGCTCCTGTTGTGATCCAGTGATGATTGAATTTATTCTGCTGGGGACACAAATTCAGGACAGTTCTACTCAGAAAAGTGGTGAGTGAGAAACAGAAACTCTGAAAGTAACATTTTGTTTTTTAGTATGATGCTTTCTGTCTAAAGAACCACATTTAACATCAGCCTTAACATTTCAATCCACATTTGCATCTATGATGTGATATTGATCCCAGTCTTATTTTAGGTGAGGTATTTAATTAAGGGCCATGTTGCCAACAAATACCAAAATATATTTTACAAAATTCTGAGACACAGACTTCACTGATCTTGTTAAGCTTTTAGATATCACAGTGTTGCACAATTGTTTTGTGTGTTGTCTTTGACAAAATGTAAATAAATGTAATCATCATGTACACTTGCACTTTGTGGAACCTTAAATTGAATTCAAAACTTTGATATATTTTATATTAAACAAGAATGTAATTCGTTTTCCTCACAGTTAAACCACATGGCTCAAACTGATCTGTCTGTTCACATGTGTGAAGATGCTGTTCATGAGAACAGATAGTCTGCTGCCACCACATGATACATTTACACTGGTTTGACCTGAAGCAACTGAAATAAGCCTACAGCCACACCGATGTCCTCTGTTAGACTAATGGATAAAAAAATATATTTTCCCCAGCTGATTGTTATTTGCATTTTTGAATAAGTCGGTGAGCACAACAAAAGGTATTTGATGCATTTGAATGTATGGAAAAGGTTAACACTTGTAAACTATGCTTATTGCAAAAAAGTGAATATAATGTTTACGCTGATTCTGCCCGCTGCAGGAAAAGTACACACCTGCCGACACAGAAAATGTAGACGTATATGTATGAATATGTAATTATTTTGAATGCTGAGGAGGCGTGGGTTAAATTGACTGGAGTGCTGCTGGTAATGTTGGGTACTATGTGCCTTTTGTTAATAGGTAAATAATCCTAGTCAGCTATGTTGACCGTTTTACATAAGAAATTAAATAATTGATATTCATAGTGAGCTTTCTTTAAGATAACAACACTTTAGAATGATATAAATTGACTTGAAAATATTACAAAACCTAAAACAACAGCAACAACAAAACAAAAATCAATTGTTATGAAGATCCTGCAGACAGCTTTGACGTAACTATTGTCAATGTACATTTGTGTTGCACCCCACCAAGTTTCAAACAAATCATGTTATGAACAGATTAATATACCACAAAAAAGAAACAGAATAATATTTGATTCAATATTCTTACAAAAAATACATTTTTGATCAAAAAACCTCTTCTTTACTGCTTACTAAAATTAGTGTTTTCGTTCGCACATACCCAAAAATAGCAACATGCTGCCATGTTGAAGAAGAACACTTCGACAGGAGGAGCATTAACTGGACAGGAAGAGGAAGTTCTCAGCGACATACTTCATAGTTGTTCTTCAGTCTGATACTCAGTCAACAGCAAGACAGCATGGAGGTCACAACTCTCCTCTACAGACTGTGTGAGTCTCAGTCTTTTCTCCTTATTTCTACACTTTCAATCCTGTAGATCAAACCATCGATGTCTGATATTTAACTTGGCTCCTATTTTAATCCAGTGATGTTGGAATTTATTCTGCTGGGGACACAAGTTCAGGATAGTTATACTCAGAAAAGTGGTGAGTGAGAAATAAAAAAAAATCAAGATACCTAATATTATTATTCTTTCATATAACTGACCAATTTTTGTTATTTTGTTGTTATCTTGTTTCATGTGTCAAACAGTATATTTCCCTGTTCTGAATGTTTCCTTGAAAACACTATCGTCTCTTTCTTGCGCTCAGATGCACCGTTCCTCCACATCACTCCAAACAGACTGCAGCACTTTCAATTTGAATCTGTTTCTTTTGAATGTGGGGGGATGGACGGTTCAGCTCAATTGAGAAGGATAAAGAGTGGTGAAGACATTGATGCAGAATGTGATACTATCAAGAAGATGCCAACAGGGTCCTCTTGCACAGTTGATAGAGCCTATCCAACAGATAATGGAGAATACTGGTGTGAGGCTAAAGGAGGACAAAGAAGCAACAGTGTCAACATAACTGTCTCTGGTAGGTTTGTTGTATTTCTAATACCACAACACACTGTATCAATTTGGAATCCATTTGAATTATCTGAGGTTTCTCAACCAGACTGTACATTCATGATTTTATTCTACTGTGTATTTTTACGGAACTACTCACAAATATATTAATAACTAGTTTCTCAATCCTAAAAAACAAAACAAAAGATGGCTTTGTTGTGTTTAAACTTAAACATAACAAAATCACTGATAAAATACGGTATAGATGTGTGTGAATCATTGTCTGGGATGTCTCTCTGTGAAAACATTGCAGCTGTCTGCTGACAAAAAAAGCAGCAGTTGTAAATCTGAGACAATGCTGCTTGTAACTCGAGTTATTCTGTAACAATTCTGTATTTTCAACATGTTTTCCAGCTGGTTCTGTGATCTTGGAGAGTCCTGTTCTTCCTGTTTGGGAAGGAGACAATGCGAGTCTGCACTGCAGAGGCAGGACTCCAATCTCGAACCTCAAAGCAGATTTCTACAAAGATGATGTCCTCATCAAGAGCAGTCCGGCAGGAGAAATAACTGTTAACAATGTTAGCAAGTCTGATGAAGGACTCTACAAGTGCAGAATCCCTAGTGTTGGAGAATCACCAGGAAGCCGGCTGGCTGTCAGAGGTAAAACAATGCACTGTTTCAGATTAAACAGCAGCGCACCAAATCTAACATCTCCAATCAAGTTCCATTAAGTGATTAAACAAGTATATTTCATCAAACTTCAGAAAATGCTACAAAACTTTTGTTTTCCAGCTGATTCTGTGATCCTGGAGAGTCCAGTCCTTCCTGTGATGGGCGGCAACAATGTGACTCTGAGCTGTAGGAAGAAGACGACTTCCTCCAACCTCACAGCTGATTTCTATAAAGATGGACTCCTCATTGGGAGCAGCTCTACAGGAGAGATGATCATCCACAGTGTTTCCAAGTCTGATGAGGGACTCTACAAATGCAGAATGTCTGAAGCTGGAGAATCACCAGAGAGCTGGCTGGCTGTCAGAGGTAAATACTGCACTATTTATCACTAAAATAGCTATATATATATATATATATATATATATATATATATATATATATATTTATTTTTTTTTACCATCCTTTTACCATGCCTGCAGCCGGAAGGCAGCGTATCTATTCACTGATCCCTTTTTTCTTAGTGTTACATCAACTAATGGCTTTCTAAGAAGCATATCTCCAAATTCCCTTTGTGTCAGATGCTGTTACAGCAGATATGTTCTCTTGTCTTTGCAGAGACATGTCTCTTCTTGGATCACTCCTTCTACCTTCTCCTCCTCTTACGGACTGTCTTCACCATCTTGTTGTTGCCTGTGCTGCTGCTACTGGTGGGACTGCTTCACTGTGGGAAACTCACAGTTACACACAAATAACTCAAACATGTGTACAAGTAACAGACTGATGAATGAACAACACAGAGTGTCTTTGAAGCTTGTTTGATTATTACGATCCAACATCAGGCTTGTTTGCTGAGTGACCAAGCATCTTTTCTGTCCTGGGAAATCTGGCAGGTCACCAGGATTTATTACATCTCATCTTCATCTGTTTTTACTTTTATATTTTAACTTTGGTGTAAAATGTCTCTGCGTTCTGTGTTCAGTCTTGCAGTGGCTGTTTGACTTTCTCACACTCAGACAAGGTTTAAAAACCACAGAGGTTCTGACTGACTGATGCATCGACTATTTTTAAAGAGCCTCATGTCAGTTCTCTCAGTCAGTAAATGTTGTTCTGTGTTCAGTTTTAGAGTCACAGATGCTGGTGATAATTTGAGCTCCTCAGACACAAACCACACGAGAAAATGTCTGTCTGTATGTAGACGAGGCGTTCAGGAGGCTCAGTGGACACAACTAATAGTTTCTGGTTTGAGCAGCTTAAAGGTCCCATATTATAATGTTTTTCATAAATTTCACACAGCTGTCAGAGGTCCAACAACTCTGTATTCGATATGCATTGCCCCAAATACATCCGTGGTCCTGAATCCCAGCTGTCTAAAAGTCGCTCCACAGAGATCTATTCAGAGCAGGCTGTTTCTGTGCCTGCACCTTTAAATGCTAAAGAGCACCATCTGTCAACGCCTAATTGGAGAGCCTTGCCTACTACCTCACTCTCAGGGAGAGGATTCACCTGCGTTAGCAGTAGCATGCACTAATGTTTACGGTGGATGTATCGCTATGGCTCGCGGAAATGTTTTTGTTCAACCGAACCAGTTTGACCCAGAATCGGACCCAGAAGGAGAGGCTCCTGAAGAAATATAGACTCTGTGTCTGCAGCAGGACGTTTCAGAATGGATAGTGTGTCTGAATAATATTAGTTTGTTTGTATATGTTGTTACAGTTATTGCCAGGTAGCTAATGGCTAACAGCTAGCGGAAGCTGTGTTTGTCTCCAACACAGTCTCCAAACTCTTGGACACTGTTCACATCGTCTCTGTCTCCAGTCTGCACATGTTTCCAGCCTTTTTACTGTGACAACCAAGCTCCATCTTAATATTATCAACATTAAACTTGCTTCAAACGCCATTGCATAGCGGACCGACGCATAGCTAACTAGTTAGCCATTTCCCAGCTGACTTCACCAAACTCGTAAGCAACTGTAAATAGAATCAAACCGCGGCGACACTTTTCGGTGGCTCAGGTGCAGGTGCTGGGTCCGGTATGGGTGGGACTGATCCTTTTACGAGGGTCAGTGTCGAGGCAAAGCCAGCTTTGTACTGACCCTCGTTACTGAAGCAGTCCGATGTGAAGTGGTTAGCACACACATACAAGCTAACACGAACCGCAGCCGGCACGTCGTAGTTAAAAATGAACGCACCCACTGCCTCTTCTGTTGTTTTGTATCTGGGACAGAATATAGGCACTGATGTTGATTTTTTACAACCAACAACAGAGCTACTTGCGTGTTCAGCTTTAAGCGACAACATTGTGAAACACTGCTGTCTCTCCGCTGGACACACCGAACTTCACCTCGGGGATGAACGCCCCCCTCTCATATATCTCCTATCACCGCGCAGAGGAGGTCGGCATATGATAATGACCATTGTTGTTTTTGGCAGCCATTTTAGATTTAGTCTTAGTCTTAGTCTTTTGGACTAAAATGCTTTTTAGTTTTAGTCAAATTTTAGTCACTTTTATATGTTATAGTTTTAGTCCAGTTCTAGTTGATGAAAACTCAAACAGGTTTTAGTCTAGTTTTAGTCAGTTTAAGTTAAAAAACAAAACAAAAGAAGAAGTAAAGTCTTTTATCAAATTACAATGTGTTGCAATGTGTTGAACTTGTAGATCTGCTATTTTCACAACTTATGTGTGACACTCTTGTATGATGAAGTAGGGCATCGATTCGTGAGAAGACTGTTGAAATGTGCTGATATGTGCTGTTTGTTATTCTATACCTTATGGTTCTGTACACTTAATTGTTCAATAAAAAAAATAAAAGTGACAACGAATGTGTCTTCAAAATAAGAGCTTTACATTGCACCCTATTTGAGTTTAGAACTGGGGTCTTAGCGGGGGGTTTTTAATTTGAAAGTAACGACCGTGACTAGCTTGCTGCTACAACAGCAAGTGAACAACGGAGACAGAGACGGAGGAGACGCTGGCATATCTCCGCCGCTGTCTAGTTGCGACAAGAACATTAAAATGAAATGTCATGCATTTGGAACGTCTGACAGACCACCCACTAACATTTACGTCCATTCTCGTCTCGTCAACAAAAACTCATACTGTCTTGTCATGTTGTAGTCATCTAAGAGCCATGTTTATCTCGTCACCGTCTCATTATCTTCATGAAAAAAAGGAGCAGATGGTATTCCCATTGAACTGTATATTAAGTTTTGGCCTGAACTGGGCCCTATGCTTCTGAAAATGATAACTACATCAATTGCAAAACGCTCTTTTTTAAAACAAACAAACACAGCTCTAATATCACTTCTGCTCAAAAAACATAAAGACCCAATATTGTGTACCAGTTACAGGCCAGTATCATTAATTAATGCAGATATGAAGATATATGCTAAAGTCCTGGCACGTCGTCTTAATAAATACTTAGGAAAACTAATTCATTGTGATCAAACTGGGTTTGTGAAAGGTCGATTCAGTTCAGATAATTTAAGAAGACTGTTACATATTTTACACTTTACCCCAGACTGCTCTGACCTTTTGACCTCATATGGAATCCTAACTCTTGATGCCGAGAAGGCGTTTGACAGGCTTGAATGGGACTACCTCTGGGCCTTATTAGAGCAAATAGGACTAGGAGAATCATTTATTGGCTATATTAAAGTTCTGTATGCGAATCCAGGAGCAATTGTTTTATCAGGTAATGTATGCTCCTCACAGTTTTCAATCCATAGAGGCTCACGTCAAGGATGTCCATTGTCCCCTTTATTATTTGTGTTAGCACTGGAGCCCTTAGCCCAAAAAGTACGCCAGTCTACTAATATTATTCCTATGACTATAAAGTCCACTATTCATCATATATCTCTTTATGCAGATGATGTACTTCTCTTTATTAGTGAACTATCACAGTCGCTTCCTCATATCTTTAATTTATTCAGGGAGTTTAGCAATCTCTCTGGATATAAGATAAATTGGCAAAAATCGGCA
>CAEMYA010000834.1:63387-89881 GCA_903131615.1 Diplodus sargus | reverse complement strand
AATTCTAATGGTCTCCGCACATTCGAAGATTTGAAGGAACAGTATAACTTATGTCGATTTTCTCGCTTTCTATATTTTCAGCTCCGTGCTGCCATGAAGACTTATGGAGTTCCATGGAACTCAGAGTTGTCTAAACATAACTTGGCGAAACAACTGTACAATACTACCAACACCAGGGGAACTGTATCAGCATTGTATGTCCTAATTTTGCGGGCATCTTATAAACCAATGGCAACTGAAATATTTTGGCAGAAAATGTATGCTCTGATAAACTCTGAAATATCATGGGAAACAGTATGGAATAATATCACTCGGGCCTCAAAAAACCCTAATCATCAACCCATACATCTAAAAATTGTTCACAGAGCATATTTTACTCCTAAACTTAGACATACAATGAAGTTGGAATCATCCCCCTTCTGCCAATTATGTACACAAGGTTGCTTAGGCACCTTCACACATATGTTTTGGGAATGCCCTGGAGTACAGTTGTTCCATGCTGTCCTGTACTTTGTTTGCTGAATGATAATTCTCAGCTTCCTATGTCAACACATGAAAAAATAGTTTGGATTTCTGGCTTAACAGCTGCTAAGAAAATGTTGGTAGTACGGTGGAAACCTCCACACGCTTTATCATTAGACCATTGGTGGCACCTCCTGATAGATATTCTACAACTAGAGCTCTCTGTTCCACGGTCTCATGGGGCAAAGGATAAAACACTAAAATCTTGGTTAGAAGCCATTATAGTTGTTCAGAATCTTGCCTATGAAAGGGTGGGTTAATGGCTGGGGGGGATGCAGATCACTCACCAGGGAGGGAAGGATTTTCTTTTGAGTTATGTTTGGTTTTGTTTTGTGTTATTTTGTTTTTGTTTTAAGTCAATTAGGTGCCAATATGTGATTATGGCTGTGGAGGACTTTGGTCTGGGGATTGGGAGCTTGGATGAAATAAGAGTATGTGTGGAGGGCCTTGTGGACATGCAGGGATCTGGACTTGAGTGTGTGAATGTGTTTGATTTTCGGGGGGGGGGTTGACTCTTAGACGTTAGAACGTGTACGGCACCTTTGTTTTTTGTTTTTCGTTTTGTTTGTTGTTTTGTTTTTTGTTTTTGTTTATTTTTCTAGATGTGTGGTTATTTGTATAAACGTGTGTTTTTTCCTTTTGTGTGTGTGTGTGTGTGTGTGTTCTCTTTTTTGTCGCTGTTGTTTGGATTTATTTTGTTTGTTTTGTTCTTTTTGAACATACAGTCAATAGTATATTGTTTGCCAACAGGTAATACTCTTGAAAGGTCTGTATGTTCTTATTTTCTTTTCTTTTATTATACTGATTTTCACTTTTTGCTATACGTTGACATGAAAAATGAATAAAAAATTGTTAAAAAAAAAAAAAAAAAGGATCATCAACGAAATAATTTCGTCATCGTCGACGAAAACAACACTGAAAATGACTCCTTTTGTTACGTAATAAAAGGAACAGAATCTGAACAGCCTGTAGGAGCGCTGTTTTACCAGTGGGTGGGCTGCAGAGACCATGCAGGAATCGCTTGTTTTCTTCATTCTGGGAGTTGGCAGGCTTAGGGAGGACCAGCTCAGAGAACACTTGTTTTTTTTATGATATGGAGGTCAGATGTGTCTCGAATGTATATAAGGAAATGCAAAGTCAGCCTGTCTAAGTATTCACATTTAACCATCTGCTGTGTTACTGTGTCAACCATGTTTGTGTTTTGTCCGTCTGAAAATATCAGAACAAACTGAATTAATAAACTGAAATAATACAATAAGATTTAACAGAAAGGTGAATGTACTGAGAGACCAGAGACTTTAGAGATGTTGAGAACTTCTAACTTATTTTGAGTTGTATTTTTCAACTGTTTCTTTGTTAAAGTTCAGTTTCAGAATTAAATGTTGGGCATTAATAATGAAGAGTGGTTCCTCAGTAGAAAGTCACAAAGGCATTGTTACAAGTATGTCTAAACAGCCATTGTAAAACCTAATTTATCTGAATAGGTATTCCTTCTGTTATTATAGTCCATTGGCGCCACCTAGTGGCGCAGTTGAGCAAAGAAAGTAAGACATTTTGACGTGCCTTGTGTCAGGAGAGAGGACCAAAATAAATTCAGCAAATTTCCAATAAGAGATAAAAACAGGAACATACATATTTAACATGATTCTATCTTTTCTTCAAACTGGCATTTTACAGTCCCTGATTTTATTTTTCCTTTTAGTCATGAACAACAGAAACCTTTTCGTAATTTTTTTAAAGAAGGGCTTTATTAATGCATACAACTGTGGTAGCATATCATAGCTTCAGTTTGTTCAATATCTCCATATAGGTCAGTCAACATGTTATGTGAACGTTACATTCTTCATGATTTCTGAATTTGAATCCTGGTGCATCATAAAATCCACTGATGTTCACTGACAGTTATAATTGTTCATTAAAAAGGAGCAGCAGCAGCTATCCTTCCACTGTTTTATTAAAATATCTTCTTAATATTAATTAATTATAAAACAATGTAGTGATAATCAATAAATCATCAAAGAACACAATATGACTCATAGCAAATAGTAAAAGCAAACAAAAAAAATGGAAAGTAAAAGTAAACCAGTGAAAGATCCAACATGGTTGACATAATTCTAAACAGACAGTTAAAACTGAATTACAAATATGAAACACAATAATAAAACATATCTTTACTGTTCAGAATATCCAGAATACACTTGCTGTTACATAACTACCTTATATACATTTGTGTTGTAAAATAAAGTTAATGTAAATATTCAGTTTGTTGACTTTATTCTATTCTTTATAACAACTGAATATGTTTAATATGTCACCAGAGAGAAGTGTGATAATGTTGTATTGAATATGAATAACAAAGGTTACTCTGTGTTGTTTCCAGGTGAGACAGTGATGTGATGTCATGTTTACTGCATTACAAGCAGGAAGATGTGAGTCCTGATGTTCCAGATGTTCCAGATGTCTTCAGTCTGCTGGAGTTCAGCACTGTTTCCCCTCAGAGGGAATCTTTGTGTTTCTGATGCTTCATTTCTCTGATGCTCTGATCTCTAAAACAGGAGACGCTCGCACTTCATATGGAGGAAATAATGCTGTCACATCTGGGCCCATTATTATCTTTCACTTAATACAATCAGAAGTTATATTGAATTCCTCCAGTGTTCCTGATGAGGGAGACCTGCGGTTTGTCTTTATGTCTCCACAGCTTCAGATCTTTTAACACCAGCTGAGCACGAGGAAATTTCCTGTCATAACCACAGCACCCCACCTGTAACACAGTCATCATCATCGTCATCTTATTTCAAATGAAAAACAACAGTAGTGAAAGAGAGGAGAAAAAAAAGGTCAATTTAACAAAATTTATCAAGAAATCAAGACTCACAGTGAAAACCTGTTTAGCCTCGAGGTTGAATGAGTCCTCAAATGTGTGTTTGATGGTTTCTTTGTAGTTGACCTGCATCTTTAAGGTCCAGCCTCCCAGCTGTTGGACCTGCAGGAGGGAAATTGATTGTCAGATGGAGGAAGAGAAAGAACACTGACTGAGTGTTAAATCTCTTGTGTTTATAAATGATGACATTATTATATTATATAATGAATATAAATATTCCTGATACACTTGGTTACATCTTATATAAAACTCAGAAATTGTTCTATACACATGAACATCACTACCTCTTTGGATGTGTTTCTGAGTTGGATATATTCGCCCTGTGGGTCGACCTTAAAGACAACTGCAGGTCCTGTGGATGAGTTCTGACTGAGCGAGCCGCTGTTCTGTTTCTCGGAGACAAACCACACATCAGTTATTAAATAAGTTAAGTTATTAAATGTATGTCATATACAAATCAATATACATAATGTTTCTACTTATTTTTGTACATGCTCATTCTGAATTGTTCAAATGTTTCAGACATGTTGGGACAGGTGCAACAAAGACTGTGAAAGTAGTTAAATGCTCCTTCGAAGGTGAACAGGCTAATTGATTGGGTATAAAAATGAAGGATGGACTGAGGTTTGAAAGCCTCTTGAGGACAAATTCAGGACTGTTCACACTTTTTCATTTGGAAAGAGCAATAACTGATGAAGAAACTCAATTTCTCGGTGGAACAACGGTGTAACTTCATCATTCATGTTTGTAGTAGAACAGTATAATATTTCTTCCAAAACGGGACTTCATTTTTTCCACTTGAGACGGTCAAAGAATTAGATTTGTAGAGTGCTGACAGTGGTCCTGTGTGTGTGTGTGTGTGTGTGTGTGTGTGTGTGTGTGTGTGTGTGTGTGTGTGTGTGTGTGTGTGTGTACACTTGTTTGTTAAGCTTGCAGACCTCTTCATCTTGTTCAGGTGAAGGAGAGGCTCCACCTCCTTCACTGGTTTGTTTGCATTGGTTATCAGCTGCTTTGCTTCCCTCCGGCTAACAGAAACAGACACAAAAAAACATTATTATTATTATTATTATTATTATTATTATTATTATTACTACTACTACTACTACTACTACTACTACTACTACTACTAGTCACTTGAATACTTTTCTTCATGTTTTGAGGTCAGAAAAAAAAGAATATTTATGGAAGAAATTGTTCATCTTGAAATTTCTTGTGTATGCTGATACAAACAATGAGGAGGTTTAGACAAGTTAAATTCAAATTAGGTTAACAGTCTTAAAAAACATTGACTATTATATAGATGAGAGCCTTTGAAATCTAAAACCTCTGTCACTGATAATGAGCTGCTGAGGAATGAACCTTTGTCCAGTTAGTGGTGAAGTGAAGATGAGAGCTGTGACCAGCAGCAGACTGAATGAAGATCTGACCTGAGGTCAGTCTGAATCAGCTCTGAAGGTTTCCTTTGGAGATAAAGTCCAGAGCAGACTCAGTCAGTGACTACCAGTCTTTAACTGAACTGAACACAATGATCAGAATCAGCAAAGTGATTGATGATTTCCACCTCTACAGAGAAGCAGCACACTCACAGCTGGACTGTCACACACTGACTCTTCCTGCTGATTAGACACAAATCTACAGGAAGTCAAGTTACAAACATCAACCTCCAATGTGTCAGAATCCAGATCCTTCATCAGGGTCTGCAGGCCGGATTCCATCGTCTGAATCTGCTTCTGGACTTCAGCTTGTTTGCCATTAAACTGGTGGGAAAGAAAAGATGAGACAGGTTTCATCATTCAGAGTCGTTCTGTAAACACTGTGGACTTTATGACTTCATTCAACTACAATAAACATCCTGAAAATGTTGCAGGGATTTCTTGTTGAGATGAGAATTTTACATAAATGAGTGAACAATAAAACAAATCAACATCAGTGAAATATGAAGCTCTGATATCTTGCTCTCACTCTCCACTTTGAGCTCTTTGACTTTAACTTTCAGTCCACCAAGCTGAGAGTAGAGAGAAGATCCAGACAGAAGAAGAGAGAGCGTCTCTCTTATTAAAGGATGTCAGTCAGAATGAACAATAAGACAGGACAGGACGCTCATTGGACTTCAAGTAGAACAGAGAGGTCAAATAGTGATGGTGATGAAAAGCAGCAGTTTGTAGATGAATCACAGTCTCAGTTGTGTGTGATTAAACTGATCAGTGATCAGCAGAGAGTTCAGTCAGTCTGTCTCACTGTTCTTCCTCATTCACATCAACTGACTGAAGAGTTTCTGGAACAACACTTGATGAGCTTCACACATTATTACTGTGAGTTCCTTCTTTACCCACAACGACTCTGAGGCTCTACAGCAGAACATCAGCAGTGTTAAAACATCGACCAGGAATTATTAAATGAAGGTGGAATAATTGGACTTTGTATATACAGGAGATGCATTTTATGTATTCTGGTGACTTTAAACAGCTGGCTTCAGACATTTATCTGGATTTATACCAGCTGAGAAAGATGATGGGTAATGTAGTTTCATCCGGAGGAAATGTTTGACCATGATCAGTTACAGTGGGGCAAAGAGATCTGGAGACTGGCCCAGCCACTCCAGGACCTTTAAATGCTTCTTACGAAGCCACTCCTTCGTTCCCCAGGCGGTGTGTTTGGGATCATTGTCATGCTGAAAGACCCAGCCACGTTTCATCTTCAATGCCCTTGCTGATGGAAGGAGGTTTTCACTCAAAATCTCGCGATACATGGCCCCATTCATTCTTTCCTTTACACGGATCAGTCGTCCTGGTCTCTTTGCAGAAAAACATCCCCAAAACATGATGTTTGCACCCCCATGCTTCACAGTTGGTACGGTGTTCTTTGGATGCAACTTAGCATTCTTTCTCCTCCAAACACAAGTTGAGTTTTTAACCAAAAAGTTCTATTTTGGTTTCATCTGACCATATGACATTCTCCCAATCCTCTTCTGGATCATCCAAATGCTCTCTAGCAAACTTCAGACATGTGCTGGCTTAAGCAGGGGGACACATCTGGCACTGCAGGATTTGAGTCCCTGGTGGCGTAGTGTGTTACTGATGGTAGCCTTTGTTACTTTGGTCCCAGCTCTCTGCAGGTCATTCACTAGGTCCCCCCGTGTGGTTCTGGGATTTTTGCTCACCGTTCTTGTGATCATTTTGACCCCACGGGGTGAGATCTTGTGTGGAGCCCCAGATCGAGGGAGATTATCAGTGGTCTTGTATGTCTTCCATTTTCTAATAATTGCTCCCACAGTTGATTTCTTCACACCAAGCTGCTTACCTATTGCAGATTCAGTCTTCCCAGCCTGGTGCAGGTCTATAATTTTGTTTCCTTTGACAGCTCTTTGGTCTTGGCCATAGTGGAGTTTGGAGAGTGACTGTTTGAGGTTGTGGACAGGTGTCTTTATATTGATAACGAGTTCAAACAGGTGCCATTAATACAGGGATTTTACCAATTAATTCATTAAAAATCCTACAATGTGATTTCCTGGATTCTTTCCCCCCATTCTGTCTCTCATAGCTGAAGTGTACCTATGATGAAAATTACAGGCCTCTCATCTTTTTAAGTGGGAAAACTTGCACAATTGGTGGCTGACTAAATACTTTTTTAAACGGATAAAATATTAAAATGTCCCAAACAATGAGGAACTGAAGGCAAAGTCAACAAATCCCAACAGCTTTTAATTAATTCAACATTAAAACACTGACTCGTTGTGCCTCTTTAATGTCCTTACATTGAATTAGTCTTCAGATTAGAACTAAAGCAGCACTTTTAAAATTAAAAGCTAAGAACAACCAGAAATGTGGATGGAAACAAGAATTAACATCAACAAACCTCTTGATTCTTGTCCTGCCACTTTTTTCTCTCTTCTGTGAGCTGCTCCATGAAATGACAGAGAAGATAAAGACAGAAGATGAGAGACAGGAAGGTTTTAATATAAGTCTAACACACGACAATCACACTCACACTAATAATACAGAGAGAAAAGTCATCTAAAATCTTGCAAAAAACACATTTGTTGTGTTTTTTATAACAGAACTTTAGAGCTAAACTATCATCATTGAGGATTCACACTAGGGATGCAACAATATTTTTATATTATACAATATAATAGTATTTTACCGAACCGTTCAATACGCCCTGTTCGGTTCAATGCACAACGGCAACCAACAGCATTTTCGGTACGTTTCCCCGTCACATAACTTTTTCTAAACTCTGTGCAGCCGCATGCTGTGTGTTCCCCTCAGGAGCAGAGGCATGAGAGCAGCACATCGTTTAGGCTCACCTCCCGCACCCACTGTAGTAGTAAAGTGATCCCAGAACTTTATGAAGTATGCCGGAGGGATATTGAAAACGAACTGAGGCAAGCACCTCACCTTGCTCTCTCCACGGATAGGTGGACCTCCCGTGAACAGCGCTGCGCCGCTATACACATTTTCAATGTTAGCTGCTTTGTAGCGGGTGTTTGTGGGCTGCCGCGGTCTTCTCGTCCTCTCGCTTCCCGTCCGTCCCCCAGCTGACGGTGATGAGCCCGGGAACGGACAGACAAACGGACGCTCGTCACCTCCGCTGACGGCGATAACGACCGTCTCTCCCCTCTCTCCCCCCGCCGGCTGACGGTGCGCCACTACACTAAAAACTTCTGGGGAGAACCCTGATACTTGATTGGGAAATGAGGGGCTTTGTGCTGCAGACTCATCCACTTTATGAGAGCCACACAAGTGAACACCTGGCTGAAGAACTAGTGCATACAGTTACTGAATGGAAGCTAGAGAGAGCAAATATCCAAATTCCTGTAACCACAGACAATGCACAAAGAATTGTGCTATTGTTTTTACAATGCAATATTGCCTTTGCTAGTCTGAGTAGTTTTATATTAAGATATTGAAACCGTACCGTTACCGTGGCCGATAAACAGTTATGCATACCGAACTGTGGGAAAACTGTACCATTGCATCCCTAATCAACACCATATTAAAATGGAGAGCTGCTCAGAAGATGAAAAAGAAGTAAAATGATAAAAACAACCAGGATGCAATGAGTAAAACCACCTCATGGTGATAAAGTGGTAACAATATGTTTATGAGCACACAATTCAATTATAACTTAATTATAAAGCACTTTATATATTCCATATCAAACTTCAAAAACAGCAAACACACTTGACCTTCTTTGATTTGATCTACCATTCTGGTTTTGGCTGCCTATAATACAGGACATAGAATTACCATGACCTAGATGACTGAGAACCTTAATCAACATTCTGGTTTTGGACTTCACTCCTGCTTTAGACACCTGATTTATCTGTAGCCTGTTGTGATATTTGTCTTTTCACCTTTTATCATAAACTAAACGCACAATAAAGCAGACAGAGAGTGAAAAGAAGAGAGACATTTAAGAAGTGAGGACAAACGAGGCTGGAGACAAATCAGAGTAACATGTGGAAGAGACAAAGAGTTGAGTGGACAAGTCATCTGAATTCATAAAGTTAATAATGATCACATTCACCTCTTTGTTCTTGGACTCCAGATGATCCTTCAGAGCTTCCTCTTTAACATTTGTCTCCTGTTGGAGCTTCTTGATGGTTTCATCTTTGTTTCTCTCCATCTGGGAGTTAAATAGAGACATGGAGAAAGACGAGATCAGAGACACAATCAGTCCAATGTAAAGCTCTGATTCATTCTGCAAAAAATTAAATACATCTATTGTAGTTTTCTGTGAAACATTCATAGTGATTAAATGAAAGTGATTAACCTGGTCAGTCTTCTCCTGCAGCTCCTGGTTCTTCCTCTGAACTTCTTCCTCTCTGCTCTTCTTCTCCTCCTGGAGCTAAGTGAAGACACAGTGTTTCATTAAGACAACAAGGAAACACAACAACAGTGACAGACAGACAGACAGCTTTGTACAGTTACACACTGCCGTTCATCAGAACCAGCAGATAGAAACACTCAGTGATCAAAACCATCATGGTCTCATTATGACAGATCTGAAGGTGGATTAAAATGAATCAGGTAGGAGGCTGAAAATAAAAGTTCTGTGAAGAATACAAATCCAAACCTCTCTGTTCTTCTTCTGCAGCTCCTCCAGGATCTGAACTCTGTTCTCAGCTTCCTTTCTGCTCTGCTGCTCCTCCTTTAACTCCTGCTGCTCCTCCTTTAACTTCTGCTGCTCCTCCTTTAACTTCTGCTGCTCCTCCTTTAACTTCTGCTGCTCCTCCTTTAACTTCTGCTGCTCATCCTTTAACTTCTGCTGCTCCTCCTTTAACTTCTGCTGCTCCCTTGATTTGGACTTAAAGAGAAGAACAGACAGAAATTAATAGGGTAGAGAAAGACTAGATCAGAGACTTGAGATGAGAGTGCTGGTGCCAAATTGAAAACTGTGAGTAAGGACATGTCTAAAAGCTGCTGTGTTGCATTTTTCACATCAAACAATAAACTGTGAAACATAAAGGGTCTGACTATAAAACACCTGCTTTTACCAGTGTGTCCACTCAACAGACCTCCAGGAGCAGAAGCTGTTTTCATGTTAATGTAGTGGTGTGAGGCACCACTGCCATATCAAACTGGTTGTTTTGCTGCATCACGGCCTCTCTGGCTTATTACCCAATCATTGCTCTTACCAAGGGGATAAAAGTAGGCCGTGTCCCTCCTCCTGACCAGTGTTGGTCTCCCGCCAGGTGGGAAAAAAATACATTGGGCAGGTGAATAATATTTGGGCTGCTTTTGTACACATTTGGCAAGTTTTTAATATTGTGAAAACATCTCTCTCTCACAGGTCATGTGTGATGAAAAAAAAAAGAAATTTATTGGGCCTACACAGCTTAAAAGTGGACCTTTTTATGTGCAGCTGACATTATTACTAATCTTGGCCTGGTGCCAGGATGCCAGAGGATCATTTTGCAATTTGTGTAACCTATGGTTGATTTACTGCGCTCTTTCTGTCCTATTTATCTATCATTTATGTTATTTTATTAGGTTGTTTCATGCAGATATGAAGCTCTGGACGTGTTTCTATTGCATATGTTATGATTTTACGGGTTTATAAAGATGTCTTTATTGGACTGGGCGGGTTCTAAGATGTGATTGGGCTGGAAACTGTCAATCTGATCTGGCAACACTGTTTCTGACCCCTCGCTTCCTGCCTCTTCGGCCCGCCCACTTCCGGGTCGTTGTGTTTGCCGCTAACATCCGTGCACAGGTAGGCGCACGTTGCAGTGCTGTTTTGTGTACATCTGTCCATGTTTCATTTAATTAAAACCGTTATTCCTTAATAGATCCGGCATCTCCACTGCGGTCTAGTCGATTCGTTCGGGGTTGTTTACTGCTGCCGACCGGAGCATTGGTGATGATGTGCTTCTGTCATTTATTGCTGTAGCCAGGTGATAAAGTGCCCTTTTGCTCCTCTCTCTCTAACAGTCTGCTGGTCATGTGCTGCACGGCTGCTGTATTCCCCGCTATGTTTGCTTCGCTTCAACCCTCTCCCGCTTTGGAAGGGACGCAAGGCACCTGGACATGTAACCGGAATTATGGAAGCCAAAGCTTATGCTAAGGCGAAGTAAGAGCACTGCTGATCAATCACGGCTACTTGGCCTCTGCTACGTCGCTACCGCTGTTCTGCTGCTGCTTCGCTGCCTGATTTGGGTCAGGTTGGGTGCCCCAGTGGTCAGCCTGCCAAAATGCGTGCTAAAGTGCCCTCTTGGTTTGCAAAACACACTAAACTGCCCCCTTGGCTGGATAAAACATGATAAACTGCCCTCTAGGGAGCCAAACGCACGCTAAAGTGCCCTCTTCAGTAGGGAATGCACTGTATTTTCGCCCCTGCCCTTCAAAAAGTCTGTGCATGCCACTGGTCACTCGTGCTGGATGCTACATGTTTTGCCAGGACTCTCAGTCACTCGTTAAGACTGCTTGGTTTGTGTGTGTCTGTGCATGAGTGTTTTAAAGGCAATCTGCCAAGGTTTGGTCTCACTGTTTATTTGTTTTCTGTTTAATGGTTGAATTTCTTTTGATCTTTTTTTAGTAGTTTGGGTGTTTTGTTGGGGTAATTAATTTGTTTGTTTTGGGGGTTTATTGTTATTAATTTCCATGTTGGAGCGGAATTTCCCAGTAAATGTTTTAGCCCTCCTTTATTTGTGTTAAAACCGATTATATATGATTAATTATTGAGTTGATATTTCTGGCCAGAGACTCTTTTGTTTCTTTTGTCTGGTTGATTTATTTATCCAATTTAATACTTTTCAGTTCATAATTTGATCATGTATAGTTTGTTGGCACACATTGTTATTGTCATTGTTTGTTTAATTTTGAGCCCTCTTAATTGTGTTTCTCCTTTTCTTTGTTTACACGTCACTTTTTGCTGTGTGAGTGGGTTGTTCTCCTTTTTCTTTTGGATATCACTTCCCCTACCAAACCCCTCCTCCAGCCGGTAAGCCTCAGACTGTATCCCCCTTTCAGTTGGGTTCCCTTCTCCATTTCCGTTACAGTGCCAAACCTTATTTTTGCTTTTTGTGCTTATGTGCTTATTTTTAATAATAAAGTGGTGTATATGATCATTAAACTCCGTCTCCTGCCCTCCCTGAGTGAACGAACCTGAGTATCCTTTTTGAAGGTAATAATTGACCTTCAGTACAGATCCTTGGGCCCTAACCCAAATCTAGAATCTCGATTTGATTCGATTTACGATTATTGGTGCCACGATTCTTCGATTATTGCTATTTTTAATGCTTTTTTCCATACAAGATTGATTTTGTCTTCATCTGTGGCTACATTTGTAAATAAATAGCCTATCAATTAACTCAAACAGCTGCCATAGGGAACAAAAGTGCATTCTTTAAAATTAAATAATTCGACTTATTCAGTCTGAAATATGGACAGGATAACTTAACAAAAAAGCTGCCATATTCCAAGGGAACAAATTGCATTATTCTGAACAAAAGTGCATAATTCAACTGAACTCATTGATTAAAGCAAAAAAAATCTTTTGACTAAAATGTTTTTTCGAGCTGTAGCCAAGTCATATTCCCAATTTATAATTTGTGAAACATGTTACACGGCACGTTACTTGACACGTGCTAAGAAAATAAGATAAGAGTTACAGCTTCACCATGTTCTCTAATGCAGACATCACGTTTAAATATTTGACCAACAGTGTTTTACAGGTGGATAATCTGAACAGCTGTTCTATTCACACTTAAAATGTTTTTTGTCTTTTCAATCTATGAAATCAAACTGTGCCCTTTTTCTTTGCCAAGCTTTTACTCTTTCAAATAATCAACCATCAACAGAACCTTTCAGCAAGCTATTTTTCTACTTCTTCTTATCATCATCAGTAATTATTATGAATAATAATATTGTTTAAAGTGAGCCTCTTATAAGCAACTTTTGCAGTCTTGTCAGTCTGATGGTGAGTTATCAGCTTTCTGTCATCACTAACATACTGTTAGTAATCAAAGAAGCTCTGAGGCTTTACATTTGTTCTATATGTTATAATACAAGATTTCTGTAATGAGCTACAATCAGGCTACATTTCTGATTTTGTTCAGTCAAACTAACCAAAAACTTCTTATTGATCATTATAGTCTCAGGTCTAAGAAAACTTAGTCTCTAGTCTAAGTTTCAGGGCGTTCCTGTAACCATGGTAACTCACGGTGTCAGAGGGGAGGGAGAGACGCTGAATGAAGCCGTCTACACAGATACACTGCAGACAAAGTCCAGACTATAGTTGTTATTTCACACATGTAGCACACAACAGGAGACTCACCGTGTCAGATGAGTTCTCAGGTGTTGACTAAACTCAATTGGTAACGTGCTAAGGTTTTCGGTTACGTGTTTTTTGTTCCGGTCAAAGCATTGACGTTAATTAATCGATGCCAAATCGACACGTGAGGCATCGCGACACATCGCCACATCGATGAATTGCACCCATCTCTCGTAAACAGTAGTGCTCTGGTGTTGTGTTACGCTGAAGATGGATAGGATAGACATTGCAGTTCATCAGTTCCTCCGCGGACGTCATGATGAGCAACTGGAAATCCGCTGAGATTCGGGAGATGTCAGTAGCCCCTTTCACACAGCCGTTTGCATGCGGGGATCCTGCGCCAATTCTCCACACCCTCCTCTGTGTGAAAGTTTCAGATGTGGAGAGGGGGGGAATTTCGCTGCGGCTCTGATCCGCCTCTGGAGGTATCAGGGCCGCATTATTGGTGAGCCGTCCCAGTGTGAACGGATAATCCGGAGGCGCGGAGCGACGGCGTGTCGGTCTGACAGTCTGATAACTGCACAGGTCCTTCACTCAACTAAATTCAGAGACATGTCCCACAAAGCAATTACAGGACCGAACACGTAACGTAGTAACTGTAACTGTCTTTGGCAACTTATATGAGGGAAAAAAATACCGCAGCTGTACGTGGAGCAGTGTCCGTCCTGCCGACTCTTCGTCACATTTCTGTCCGAAAAACAGCGTCTGTCACCGGCAAACAACTTAAACTCACCGAGAGTTTGTGATGAAAATAAATCACCGCGACCGTCAGCCCTCCCGACCGAGACTTCAGGAAACTTTCCCCCAGAAAACAGCCTCCATCCCCGCAATGTTGACAGTTTACTGATGGTGATTATGTATGATTATGTAATTTAGTGCGAAAAACGTAACTTTGTCACTTTCCAAGATGTTTGGTGGGTCAGAATCTAGATCACTACACATTATAACAGCATCCATATGATTATAAACTGTCCGCGGGTTTGGATTAACAGGGGGAACACCTGGGGAGACACCGACGTCATCATCATGACGTGTACCGTCACGCCTCTTTAGGAGCCGCAGCGCCGGCTTTCTGTGTGAATCACACACGTGAAGGCGGAGAGGCTTCGCTCTGTGTGAATCAACATCGGCGGAGAATTGCCGAACCACCGCTCCGGAGATAATGCGGAGAGGCTGTGTAAAAAGGGCTAGCGTCTCCTTGGTCTATGTAGCTGTTTGGCTGTTGTTGTAGCGGAAAGCTATTTACCGTTGCTACTTTCAAATTGAAAGCCTCCCGCTAAGAACCCAGTTCTAAACTTCAATGGAAAGCTCTTATTTTGAAGAGGAATATCACCAGCTTCCTTTTAGCTATCTGTTGTTTGAGGCAGCTATCGGAGGGGACGAGGCGCGGATTTAACATCAGCGTGTGTTTTACTGAGGAGGCGAGAATATGGGCCATGGGCCTATAATTAAGTCAATCTATCAAGTGTCACCACATTTCTTCCGAAGCATATGTTGCTAGCGTTGTGATGTTCACGAAAGAAGCGATTCTATTGAACGGCTCGTTAACATGAACGATCGGAACCAGGTCGCAGCTGGGAACCGTTCTTTTTTTTATTTTTATTTTTGAATATCACTGTGTTGGGACCCACAGATGAAGTCATTCATTGTGGATTTCAAAATGGACTCTGAACTGAACTCAATGTCCCAGAATTCCCCTTTCTTCACACCTAGGTGCAAAAGTCAGGTTTGCGCTTCTATTGGTCAGGGTGACAGACCCCCTGCTGATCAGGTAGTCAAAACTCCAGAGCATACATTGTTCTCTCTCTGACTCAACACCCTCTACTCCTTCAACTTCGGATCTTCAAGGGCTCCTCTCCACCTGCCCCCACGGGGCTGCCTGCCCTCAAGATCCCTTCTTCTGGGCCCAACAAGCTGTGGAGAGCTACGAGCTGCATTGGCAGCAGGCCCAAAGAACTTCTCCTCACTGCAGCGACACGAGGTCCTGCCAATCTGAGGATCTTAGGAACACCAAGCAGGTTAGCACCAAGCTGCTATCCTTGCAAAGGAAAGGAGCGAGCAGTTTCCTCCTCTGCCAACTTTCATCAAACCTTGCACAGCAAGAACAGCTTTGTTCAACATTGGAGCCCCAACCTTCTCCTGCAACCACCAGCACCTTCTCTTCAAAGACTGGTAACGTTGAACTGGGCTTAGATAGCATAGCATAGCACGGCTAAGCACAGGACTTTAAACTCTGGTTGATGTAATGTGTTCAATTTATGTGTTGTTCAATGTTTTGGTGTTATCGTGACCTTAAGTCAAGTTATTGGAAGTTTGCTTTCATAGACGGCAAATTCGACATTAGTCGAATTATGTTTCACACAGACTCAGAGTCTCTGCATGCAACTAACCATCTTCTATTACCTGGCATCATGTCACACACACACAAACGCACACACACACACACATACACAGGGACACACACACATTCCTTGAGGCTAGAGCATATCACACCCACATGTGATATCATTGACCGCCATTGTCTTTGTTCTGCCAGACACACACACACACACACACACACACACACACACACACACACACACACACTTGTATATAGTACATGTTAGTTAGATTGTGTGTTTCCATCTTTGTGTTAAATAAAAGACTTTGAACCTTCTTGCTGTCCATTTAAGATTGTACAAGAGCGAATGTTGCCAACCTCTACACTGTCAAGAACTCTAAAATCCTTCAACCATTACTAGCTGTTATGGTAAATTTGGTTGTAGTTATTAAGTTAATTATTAACCAGAGTTATAAACAGTTCAGTACATTTTTATGAGACTGATTTAGTGAAATTGCTATCTTTTCCCTTCTTTAAGGGTGGTGCCTCGAGGTGATCTAATGCAAATTGGATCATATTATTTATCATAATTAATAATTATTCCAAATAATCATTAATTATTATTGATAGCCAAATTTAACCTAAATCCCCTTTTGATTGTTTCTTAAACACTTCATAACCGGGCTTCACGTAAAGCGAGGCCCAACAACTGTGTGCTCCTCCCCTGAGTGGGACAGCGAAGTTACATGGGGAGGAGCGCAGCCCAGCTGCACGGTGCTTATTAGATATGCAAATGAAGCATGACGCCACCTGAGTTGTGTATGCTGCCTTTGCGTAAAAAAAAAACAACAACAAAAAAAAAAGAAACACGTGACTGCCCCTGCCTCGAGATCAGAGGAGCTGCAACGGTCTTAATTATGAGGAGGACAGTTTTGCTCCAAATCTAACCCCATCAAACCTCTCATTGATTATTTCCAAGATAAAATGAGTTACCACCAGGCTGGCTTCTTAAAACTTAATAAATATAAAAATCAGTCAAATGAGCCAGTTTTTTGAACGGCTCTTTGAAAGGACAAAATGAAAGTGCAGAAATGCTTTAAAATACAACTAAACATTGTCAGTTACCTAGGATGAGTTTAACCACATATGGAGCAAATTAGCCTGTTATGATGTACAGACTGCTGGCACTGATTGTCGCAGTGACCAGAGACAAGATGAACACACGATGTTATCTGGGCACATTAGTGAAAAACCACACAATGACACATGGTAAAGACAAACATCATGTGTACCTCTGGACTGATTCCTGCAGCCTGTCCCTGGTTCAGATCCTTCACTGTTTCATGTGTCAGGAGCTGCTGACTCTCTGTTTCTTTTCCAGTTACAACCTGATATTCAGTTTTCTGCTGTTTAGAGTGATCTGTCTTTACTCCTGTATCAGGTTCATCTCTCTGACTTGTCTTGGTCTCTGTGTGAAAACAAAGGCAGTAAAATTAAATAAAATAAAATAAAATACTTTTTCTTGAATTTCAGGAAGTTGTCACTGGATATAAGACATGTTAGATTACATTTAAGTAACGGGTTATAAAACTAAGACAACTGACGAAATTAAGATAAAAGTAGATGAACCACCATTTTTTGTTTTTATCAGCACTATATTCTGTAAAATACTGATAGCATTTTCATATCACTATTCTGTATAAAACCTGTCAGACATTTACAAAGAACTGCACTTAATTTCTAACTTACTGAATTTCCACACAAAAAAGCCAAGAATCAGAATAACAAGGATGCAAACAGCCAAACTAACAGCCAAACCAACTGTGGTAGAAGAAGAACTGGACTGAACCTCAAAGAAATCATCTGAAATGATAAGACACAGAATAACATGGTGGTTATAGAAAACTGGACCTGCTATTTGAAACTTAAACAGTGATCACATCATGAAAGTAAGAATTCTCTACCTGGAACATGTATGAGTGTCTCTCTGGTCTGGTTGGTGCTGTTCTGTTGGACTCTACAGGTGAAGCTGTTGCTGTGTCTCTTCTCCACAGTCACTCTGCTGCTGACAGTATAGAGGTCATCAGGACCTCTGACTGTCTCTGTAGGTCCAGCAGAGAGGAGGTTTCCCTCACCGTCCAGCCAGAACACCTCAGGTTCTGGATACCAGCCTGTAGACGCACACTCTAGAGCTACTGCTCCTTTTTTCCGGTCAAGTCCTGATAGACTGATGGATGGTGAGGAAGCAGCACCTGGTGAGGAGCAAAAAGTAAATCTAAATGAATAACTGTTATTGACGCATACTGTATATTCTCTACATTAGCATTGCCTTTAAAATGATTTCCTGTCAAACACAGTTTGCTGTTTCTAGCCATTTTATGTAACCATTGTTCTTGAATGGCCAATAAACACAGAAAGTTTAATCCATGTTCTAACACACCGTGACACTGAGTAGGACCCCCCTCGAGAGATAAAGTTTACAGAGCGCTAGCTCACGTAGCTTTAGCATCTTCAGAAACGACCGCATGACAACAATACACTGCAGTAAATGGATCCAACTATAACCCACCACCAAAAATCGTTGTGTTGGGACTTCCCCGACCCAGAAGCTGATGGAGGAGAGCTGAAATCTGATTTTAGCCTCCCAATAGAAATCCAGCTAAGCTAGCGGAGGTTAGATGCCCCAGACTATGTGCTGAGACCCTATTTGTACTGTTGCTGAAGTTTGATGCTGTTCTGAGCATTATTTTTGGCTTTTTGGGTGCGGTTTATATTTGGATCCGTTTACTGCAGTGTATTGTTGTCGTGCGGTTGTTTCTGAGGTTGATAAAACTCTAATAAATTATAAGTAAATTAGCAGTCTGCTAACTTGATCTCTTGAGAGGGAGTCTAACACAGTTTCATGGTGATTTAGACAATGGGTTAAACTTACACCAGAATATCCTTTTAAGGTCAAGGTACTGGATGTATTGCTTAAGATTCCTGCCAAAATAAATGTTACTGAGTGGTAAATAAGATTTCCCACTTAGGTTTAATGTAGTTGTCAGGGTTCATAAATGTCAAAATATTTGTTTTTGTTCTTTCATTTTGTGTGTAACATCCTTTAAATGTGAGGAAAAAGAGTTAGAGTTTAAGTGCATTGGCACAGGTTATGGTGTTGTTGCAGATTACGGTCACAGGGCGACAGTATTGAGTAATCTTAATGTTACCGCGCCAGGTGCATTAGGTCTCTCTTCCTGTTTTACGTGTGGACAATATGGAGATAGTTAGCATGGAGAGCAGCGTCGTGGGCTGTTGTGTGAAGTAGTACATAACTGGACATATTTCTTGTAAAATATCCATGTATAAACATGTCAAAAACGTTATTGTTGATATTTGAACTAGATGGTTTGTTTTATGCACGGTTGGAGTTTGTGTCCTGCCGTTTTGAGCAGGCACCCTGTGTGGCTAATGTGCATGCTAATATCTGAGTGAATAAAATCTCACTATGCTTGTACTTTGTCATGAGAGAAATGCACTGGTTTACATTTTATTTAACTATGTTTTAAGGTGACTGAGTGAATGTTTTTACTTGTGCAAGCCCGGGAAGTCCCACGTGGCTTTGGAGAAAAAAAGGAAAATGTAAGTGTAAGTATTTCCACTATTTCCAGTATTTTGCAGTATTTTGCAGTATTTTCAGTTTCTTTTTTTTTTTTTTTTTTAATTTTCTTTTTTTTAGCCATAACTTTGGGTGCAAAGCTGCCACAAACTCTGACAAACTCTATTACAAGTGACCTGTTCCTATTTATGTCGGCAATAAACTTGCAGCCAAACGAACCCCAGAAGTAAATGTGTGCTGTGTGGCATCTAAATTGCAAGGGCTGCATAAAGAAGGCATGTAAGTGTGTGGGCAGTTAAGTTACATCATTTGAGATGGAACTACAGACAGCAATGCTCAAAAGATTGGAGTCACTCAGAAATGTCCTCACTTTTAATGAGAAAATCTATGTATTTGAATTTATTTTTGAATTTATTCATTCAGGCCCCTTGAGATGAATCATCTCATTTTTGAAGGGGTCCTTCCACAAAATGATACATATAGTATGAAGCCAAAAACAAACAAAAAACCTTTTTCAAGTAATTTAGCATTGAGTTGGTCTGAAATGCAGTTTAGACATTACTACTGTGGCTAAATGGCTATTTTAGATAGAAAATACATACAAGTGTGCAGAGGATCATTTGATCCAACTGATCATAACAAAACCCTGAAAACACCTGTACTAATTAAAAGCAAGGTAATTGGCCTTTACCACACTTACCAACAACAAGCTCAACAGAGGCTCCTGTCTTTAGTTTTGGAATGTAGCACTGGTATCTTCCCACATCAGAAGGTTTTAGTTTGGACAGTTTCAGTGAAATGTTTCCGTTCTTCAGTTCAGCGATGGACACTGATGTTCTTCCCACGTAAGATGGATGTTTGGTATCGATGAGATCCTGCCCTGCACGTCTCATATGGACAAACATAGGATTCAGGTCGGGTCTTGTCCACTCCAACGGAAACGACACAACATCGACAGCAGGTTCCAGGTGACAAGGCAAAATGATGTCATCGCCAACTTTTGCCACAATTGGCTGAGATGGGCCAATTGCCTGAGACTGACCTGGAAATAAATACATTTGGTTATTTATTCCTGCAGCAGGAACTAGTTAAATATGTCTCAACCCTTCTGATGGACTACCATCAGACTTTATTTCAGAAAAATGTTTTTGAAATTGTGCCATGAGTTGCACATATGATGATTTTGAAAAAAAAAAGATATTTTCTTTCAACTCAAGAAAGTTGCAGTCAAACATTGAACTTGGAACATATAAGACAGTAAAAAGATGTAATCAGAAAGACACATCCACCCACCACACATCCCATAGTAAGCAATGTCATCACTTTTAATGCTCACCAAAACATATAACAGTAGCTTTGAAAATCCGGTTCTGTCCTTTCATGGGATGATGACGTTCTCTAAGCGGTTTTACACAACACTAAATGGTATTTTACCAATTGACAAACATCAAGTGTAATTCATGGCACAAATGGGATCAGGTAAATATTAGTCCAACGCTTAATATTTTTTTTTACCACTGTGAACATACCTGCAAATATCAACGAAAGTAGAATAATTAATTAATCCAACCAATCTTTGGCACAGCTGTAACTCAGGAGGAAGATCAGTTCCTCTTACTATAGGAAGGTCTCTGGGTCAAGGCCCTGGCCCCCCCAGCTGCATGTCAAGTGTCCTTGAGCAAGATATTGAGCCCCAAATTGCTTCTAATGAGCAAGGCATAGCAACCTCTGTCATAAGTGTATGAATATGTGTGTGAATGGGTGAATGTGATAAGTGTTGCAAAGTGCTTTGAACGGTCAGTAGACTGGAAAAGCGCTATAGAAATGCAAGTCCATTTCCCATGTTAAGTGGAAATTACAAACATACAATATGCTCTCCGCAATGTATTTATTTTATTTTTCCTAAAATATTCAACTAAAGGATGATTAATGTTTGTTTAGTTGTGTACTGGCAACTCCAAGGAGATAGCTTATGGAAATATCATCATCTTGGTCAGTCTTGGTCAACATGTCCATAACCCAATCCATATTTCTATAACTCAGCCTTACATAAGTGTTCCAATAGCGTTGACCCTAAAAACACAACTTCCTTGGCTAGAAGATTACGGATTATTATGGAAGATAATCCATGCAAGAAACATTTTGTTTTTTGTTTTTTTGTTTTTTGCAAGGCATAGCTAGAAAAAGTACCTTTGCACCTTTACTTAACTTATGACATTATTTTTTTGCACTCAGAGGAAGTGTCTGAAGAGAATCATAATAAACATATATTCATCATATCACTATTTAGTTAAACTAATGTATATGAAACTGCTGCATGTGTGAGTCACCTTTACAAGAGTGTGTTTGGAGAAGAAGGTAAACTAAAACACTGAGGGATCTCTGAAGACCATTTCTTCGGGAAAGCATCTTAAAGCTCTGGAAATCAACAGAGACCAGAGATATATTACAAGGAAAAACAGGCTTTGGAACAAGTTGAACCTTCATTGTTGGTGTGTAGAACTACACACGCACACACACACACACACACACACACACACACACACACACACACACATATATATATATATATACATACATGTAGTCCTCCACCTGTGAAAACACCTTCACTGACAGTTTACCATATTTATAAGTAATGAATGTATAAAGTTACAAATAATGGCAACATGTCCACGTAATGCAATCTAACTTTCACTTATGAACAACACAGACCTCATACAGAGCTATAGAGTATTATCAGACACAGCATAACAGACTGAAGACCCACTTTCATTACTGGTAAAGTGATGCTGAGTTGTAGAACGTTAAACTTATAGAACTTAGCTGAAAGTTGTAGAAAATGCAACATTAAATAAAGAAGACGACGTACCTGCTGCAAGATGGCGGTTTCTTTATCAGACTGCACAGCCCATGTCTGTAAATCATTGAGAGACTGACTCACTCTGGTTTATCAACTGCCAGGTGCTCATGCATTTTTTTCAAATTAGAAATTCATCCTTTTCATGTGTATTTCATTTACAGCCACTATCAAAATCACATTTAGAAATCCTCAACGTTTGACATAATGACTGGCAATTTAAAATGGTGAACAGTTGATTCAAAACAGGATGTTTTTTTTTTTTTCCTATAAAAATGAACAACCATAGTCAACTACATTTTCCTATCAGATTTACAAATGTATGAACTAAAAGCTAAAGATTGTGATGTTAAACATAATAATATATAAAAATAAGGCCAACTCTAAACCCTGTATGGTGATTGGGTCTGCAGTTTTGCTGAACCTTGAGCCTGTTGCCAGGTGACTGATCACTATAAAATTATACTACTGCAATCAAAGTCCTCAGTTGTTATAAGAATGAGGTCTGTTCTTCTTTATAACCAGATAAAGAATATGAAACAGTAATTATTGTTAAAATATCAGTTATTTCAATTAAGTGAGTCAATTGCTCAAAATTCCCCGTTTAAGTTTAAGCTTACCAATGATGAGTTTAGACCTTCGTTTATATATTTACAAACTGCCTGTTGAGATTCGAGTATGAAAAATTGAAATAACCGGTAGTATTTTGTTGCATTTACACCAACTAGCTGTGGCTCTCCCTTCAAAGAGGAAATAGCACTTTTTAGACATGTTCTACAGCAATTCATGTAACATGGTGTACTTTGGTGTAGAAAACAACCTCAAGCCCGCATCTGAACCAGGCCGCCGCTACCTGGGGCTCTCAATTTTACGACAAAGTCCTGCCCAATACAATCAGAAATCGAGCTTCTTTCTCTGAAATCTACTAGTGAACACCCCCCGATCTTCTCTGGTGTGCGGGTCCTGTAGTTGTTTACTTTGGGGGACTGAGGGTCCATCTATCCAATAGCAAAAAGAGAAGAACATGATGGGTCTACCTAATACCTCTGGTGAAATATCACTCGTGTGTGCATAGTGTGACTGTGATGATGTCATCTTAAGTGGATTGGCTGGTCTCCCTATACTTAGATGGGAATGTATACATTGAGTCATCTCCGAACCTCTGGCATGAGAACTGACCCCAGTTCTGACCTAGGTGAGGGCCTTCTTTTAACTTACTCTTGACGCACACACAGGGCTGATTAACGCCTACTAGACAAGTGGACCTAAACATTTGCACCTTCCCACACTTGCCTTAGGGAGGCCTTTTTGTCCTGTCCCATCCTGTCACTTAGAGTTCAGGACTGTTTAAGAAACACACTGACACTACAATGGCAAACAATATTTTGTCAAGTGCTGAAGTTAATTTGTGTATGATTCGAGTATGATGATGTATGCTGATGAGACTACTGATTTCCAGTGTCTCTCGGAACTACATCAATCCCCCCAAAACAACATGATTGTTGCAGCATACCAGCCTACATTGGACTTATTACATTGGACGGGTCGGAAAGGAGGGGACGCCAGAACGGCGGGCGCTAGGTGCCGGACGCCTATGGGCACCAGAAGGCAGCGGACGTCAATGCTAGGACGGCAGACGGCGCTGAGCGCCAGGGACGCCCGAGACGGTGGGCGCCAGGATACCAGGGACGTCAGCATCAGGACGCCGGATCCCTAGAAGGTTAGCGCCTTGGACGCCGGGGCGGGCGCCATTACACCGAGGATGTCCATGCTGAGACAGCGGGTGCCGAGAACGGCAGTTGGGCCCGGCCACACATTGCAGGGCGGCAGGTGCCGGGGAGACAGCTTTAGCTGGAGGGACGCGTTCATAACAGGGTTTTAATAAATTGACATGACACAACTGAGTACCATTTATATTAGGGGTGTCACGATTCTCAAAACCTCGATTCGATTACATTTTCAATTCTAAGGTCACGATACGATTTGATTCTTGATTTTTAAATTTATTCTTTTAAAGCACAGGTTGCTTTGCCATTTTTAGACTAGACTTGTATGCAATATAATTTCTGACCTTCGTTCGCAGTGTACCACACCACATCAAGTTTAAAACATTTCTTAACAACATAAAGTAGCAATAATATATCTTCAGTCATTTGGAAACTTAAACAAAATAGCCTGACATCTAGTTTCTGCAGAGCTTGCAAGCTGTGGCTTTTTTGTCGACAATCCAAATGTTGTCAACATAACTCACTGGAAATCCAAAATACTTCCACACCGGCGACTTCAGTGAAAGAGAAGGGGGTTCAAGTTCTGTTGATGGGTCTCCTGCATCTGCAGCTGTCATTGTTGTAAAAGTAGTGTAGCTCCTTTCAGGAATAGGGCGGTGCATCAGGTGTGTGTGTGTAAGGTGTGAGTGGGCGAGCGAGAGTGAGGGAGCGTGCGAACGTGCGGACAGTGAATGAATGAGAGAGGAAGGAGAAGTGAAAGGAGTAGCAGTTTGGCTGTGAATAAAGGCGACGGCTCCTCCAGATACAGCAAAACTCCCTGGTATTATTTCCCGACAAACTTAACACGTGAAAGTGGTTCACTCCGAAGGTAAACACAAACTTCGGCCCTGGAGGAAATCATCTCAAATCATCAAATCAAATCAATCTTTATTTGTATGGCGCTTTTCATACAGTGGAATAACTCAAAGTGCCTTACAGAAATTAAAAACAACAGAGAAAGAGAACCAGCAAATAAAATCAAGAGAAGAAAATTAAAAGAACCCAATCCTCCCACCCCCACAGACATGTACAGAGAGATACGCAAATACATACACACACAAACACACACTTACACATACGCACGCAGACACACAGACACACAGAAACGCACACTCACACTCACACACACACTGGCTGTCACTGGAGAGACATGGCTGGGCAATGAGACCTGAGGCGTGGAGGAAGCTACCTTTGGGGGGGGGGGCAACCACACTGAGAGCGATCCTGGTTCAAGGCCGCAGGGAGCGCCGCCACAGGGACCACCCCAAACCGGGAGGACTGGAGGCCCCACACCATGGTGTGGAGCCCTCTAGCCCCCGGGTCCAAACGGCCCAAGAGACAGCACCCCCAACGGCCAGACCAGAGACAACTCTCTCCCAGTCTGGCAGGCCCCTGTGAGGAAACGCAGGAGATTAAAAACTGACAGATAGCATTAAAATAGCAAGAAGCATAAAGGCTCAAAACACTGAGGACTAAAAACCTAAAAACATAGTGGCTAAAAACACAAGAGACTAAAACATAAAAGCATAGCAGCAAAAAACACAAGAGACTAAAACATAAAAGAGGCTAAAAACATGAGAGATTAAAACAGTAAAAGTTAAACAGTAAAAAGGAATTTAAAAGAATTTAAAAAGAAAAAATCGAAAATTAAGTAAAAGCCTGGTTAAAAAGGGTCTTGAGCCTCTTTTTAAAAACCTCAACAGTCTCCGCGACCGTGAGGCTCTCCGGCAGGCTGTTCCACAGTCGGGGCCCATAAAAACTGAAAGCCGCCTCCCCGTGTTTTTTTGAACTAACCTGCGGTATGGTCAAAAGGCCGGTGCCGGAGGACCTCAGGGTCCGCGGGGGCTGATAGAGTAAAAACAGGTCAGACAGGTAAGAAGGCCCAAGACCATTAAGACCCTTAAAAACTAGTAAAAGAACCTTAAAATCAATCCTGAAACGCACGGGGAGCCAATGCAGTGACTTTAAAACCGGTGTAATGTGCTCCCGCCCTCTGGTCCTTGTCAGCACTCGTGTGGCTGAGTTTTGTAATAATTGTAAATTTGAGATTGTAGGAACTTACCCTCGTCGCTTATGCCACAACAAGGAGATGCGACCTGCATGTCTGTGTCTAATTCACCTATCACCTAATTCTCTGACTTCTTCATGACCTGGCCCATTTTTCCTCTTCTCCCTGCACACTGCTAGTTACAGGACACCATGTGATATAGCAATAAACATTGTTGCTTGCGGGAAGAGACTGCTTTCACGAGTGGAACCAACAGACTCCCTTCAATTATATATTATATTATAAACTGTGGTTACAAACAAAAGCATATCTGTTGGACTTAATATTCTTTCACCCAACTTCCTGTCAGAGAACAAGAGCCTTGTGTAAGGATACCCACCATCATCCGGATTGTCCCATGCTACCGTGAAATCAACAGTCATAAAAGAGAACCATAAACATTTCCATACTAACAAGAGAAGTGGAGAGAGTCCTGATGATTTTCCTAATCCAAAAGGATGCCAAGAATTATCATTATCCTTTCTTTAACAATATATTCTTCCACAGCAGGACCAGATCTATGTTTTGATATGTTTCTTATTTTCTAGATGTGATCCTAACTATATAACTCCAATTGTTAATTTTAATGTCTGAGTTTCTGATGTAGCCACAGTGCCACCTCCTGATAAGTTTTGGTATAGTTCCCAGAGGACTTTCTTAAGTAATGTAATCCACAATTAATGTTTATCTATACTGTCTTTCACCTCCAACATATGTTTCAAA
>CAEMYA010000834.1:38318-62026 GCA_903131615.1 Diplodus sargus | reverse complement strand
CGTGGAAAGAATTCACGGCTTCAGAATAGGAGATCAATTATAAATTTGAAATTTAACAGACTGATTAAATTGATATTCCAATCGTATAATTGGTTCTAGATAAATGCCCCTTTCATTATCCGGATACAATCAATAAAAGGGTGGTGCCCCGTATAACGAACAAAGTATAATTAATTACCAGTCATTAATTATTACATTACTATCAAGGTATTGTCTCCTACATATATATCTATGGTGCCATCCATGTGAGGCCCATATATGATATATACCATTCCTTTCCTACAAGATGCTCTTTTTGGGAAGGCCAGAGAGCAGGGCATTACAGTAGTCTATGCGACAAGAGATAAAAGCATACATCAGCACCTTCGTGCTGGCCTGAGAGAGAAACGGGCGGACTCTGGCTATGTTCTTAAGATGGTAAAAACCTATTTTTGTTATATTTTTGATGTGTGGAATAAAACTGAGCTCAGAGTCAAAAATCACACCCAGATTTTTTACAGATTGTGATGGTTTAAAATCCTTTCACTTTGGCAAAAGTTTCTCTTTCTGGCCTTCAGGACCAATGAGTAAAACCTCTGTTTTGTCCTGGTTGAGCTGTAGGAAATTTGCTGCCATCCATGACTTTATATCTAAAATACAGTTTAAAAGGACATCAACAGGCCCTGTGTCATCAGGAGACACGACAATGTACAGTTGCGTATCATCAGCATAACTATGAAAGCTGATGCCGTGCCTCCTGATGACGTCCCCAAGGGGAAGCATGTACAGATTAAAAAGAGTTGGACCTAAAATTGACCCTTGGGGAACCGCACACTTTATTTTGTGGGTTTCTGAGGAACATGTATCCATACTTACAAAGAAGTGTCGATCTTTGAGGTAAGAGACGAACCAGTTAAGAACAGTACCAGAGAGGCCAACCAGGTTCTTCAGTCTCTTTAATAAAATGTGATGGTCTACTGTATCGAAGGCGGCGGTTAGATCCAGTAGTACCAAGACTGTGAGTTTATGGTTATCTAAGTTGCACCTGATGTCGTTTAAAATCTTTAAAAGGGCTGTCTCGGTACTGTGGTTCGTCCTAAAACCAGACTGATACTTCTCTAAAGTGCTGTTTGCGATTAAAAAATCATTTACTTGATTAAAAACAAGTCTTTCTAAAATTTTACTTAAAAACGGTAAGTTGGATACAGGCCGATAATTATTAAAGATGTTGGGATCTAAGTTGCTCTTCTTCAGAAGGGGCTTCACCACCGCTGTTTTAAAGGAGGCGGGAAGACACCCGTCTGAAGAGAGCAATTCACCATGTATAACGGTGTAACATCATGCTATCGTTTGGCTGGATGTTGCTAATAGCTAATGGCTTAGCTAGTGGCTAAGTTAGAGGAGGTTGAATTGCAGCACTTCAACACGGGTGTGTGTTTTTTCCACTCGGCAAGCCGACCGGATGTGACATGGCGGCGTGACAGCATCGACGATCCCATTTTTTAATTCGAAGTTTGAAATCGTGACACCCTTAACTTCTATGATCAGAAATAGCTATGATTTTTAAAACATTATTTTATTTCATTTAACTGTATACTTCGCCTGAAACAGGAAGGTGGTGATGGGAAGAAGTGCCAAGACCCGGTCCCCCTCACTGAACACACACTGCTCAGCCCGCCGGTCATATAATGTTTTCATCTTGCGCAGAAACTGGATTTTTCTTTGCCAATACCCCTGCAGCATACAATCTATGGTGGAAAAAACTGACATAATCAAACAGATTTTCCGACGGGTCCGCATCCTTCCACTGCTCATACTGGAGGTTTAAAGGGTCACGCACAGTGTGTCAGAACACTAAGTTATTAGAGCTAAACCCTGTGCTCTCTTGGGTCACTTCTCTCACTGCCAACATTAACCAGGGAAGCCCCTTCTCCCAGTATCTATCCATTTGCACACAAAAGCATCTTAACAGCGGTTTCAAAGACTAACTAGTGATTAAAACACTCCAGGGACCCCTGACTTTCAGCATGGTATGCAGACGCTTTATTATGTTTTATGCATAACTGTCAAAATACCTGCAAAAACCAGTGAGAGGTGAAGTTTGATCCCTGGTCGGTTTGAATAATCTTTGGGATGCCGAATAAAGCAATGAATTGAGTCAGGGTGCGCACAATGGAAGAAACCACCGGTGGAGCTGATGCACAACCCCACACATGCCCAACTGCAGCACTGTTCCCCAGGATCAGAGTGACCCCCTTGAAGGGCAGAGTTGGAGTTAGAGAAGGGAAGCCTGAATAAAGGAATCAAAGACTGCCGTGTCGCGCAGTATTTTAACCGGCAGCTTCAAACTGCCCCCCACCAGAGAAACATAGCCATCAGAAATGAACGGCAGAAAAGACGCAGGCAGGGACTCACTCTGATCCGTCACGCCCACTGCTGGCCTGCCCCTGCTTCGGTTGCCCCGCTGGACTCCCCGGGGAGCCCTCGCTTCAAGCTCATAACAGTCAGCTCTGAAATGCCCTTTCTAATGACAATAACTGCATGTTTTCTGAAAACCCCTCCGATTACGTTCTTTAAAGTCAGTTTTTACCCAAATGACCAACATAACTCCCCAGAGCTGCCTTGGCTCTTCACACATTCACGATCTTGTCCATTCAACACAGACAGCACGGAATATGCTTCCTGCGCCCTGCCTGTCAGTGTGCACTGGGGCATCACCGTGTGGGCCGATTCAGGCCACCTCCTCACAAGCTGAGCAACCGGTCTTGTGTAGGCCTTGTCTTTGACCTTAACTACTGCAGTCCTGACTCTACTATCCCGCCCTGGGATGACTCGGGTGATATGGCCAATTGGCCAAAGTGCTCTTGGCAGCTGGGGGTCCACTATCATAACTATGGTTGCAGGTTGAAGCTGGGGCTGGGCTGAATCTTTGTGCCATTTGGAGCGTGTTTGCAGAGTGGGAAGATAGTGTCGCATGAAGCACCTCCAAAACTGATCGGCCAAAACCTGAGTATGTCTCCAGCGGCGCCGGCTCAGCATATCAGTCTCTCCATATATAGCCTGTGGGAGCGAGGGGTCCAGCCGCCCCATGAAGAGCAAGTTAGGGGTCACTGGATCAGCATCTGCGGCATCTGTTGACACATAGTCTAAGGGCTTGGAGTTTAAGATCCCCTCCACTTCAATCAGTACTGTTCTCAATACCTCCTCTGGAACAGGCTGAGTCTGGATGGTGGTGTGCAGTGCAGCTGTAACAGATCTCACTTCCCTTTCCCATACACCTCCAAAGTGAGGTGCACTGGGGGGATTAAACTGAAACTTTATCTGGTGTTTGGTCAGATGAGCCTGGAGTGTGGAGTGCAATGCCTGGAACGGTTCCTGGAGTTCTCTCTCTCCTCCTTTAAAATTAGTAATATAAAGTGACGGAGGGCCATCAGGAAGGAGTCTGTATCCAGGCTAGAAAGCACATCTAAGTGCACTGCACGAGTGGTGAGACACTTAAATGCCCCATCTCTTCTCATGGCGACAGACTAACTTCAAAGTAAAGGGCCCAAAACAGTCCATACCTGTTGAAAAGAAGGGGGGTTTTATAAGTCTTAGTCTGGCTGGAGGGAGATCTGCCATTTTTGGCACTGTTGGAGTGGCTCTCCAACTCTGACAGTCAGAGCAGTAGCACTGATGCCGTCTAACTGCCTCACGGCCATGTAGTATCCAGTATTTGCGACGTAGCTCTGCAAACAGTTGCTCTGCTCCTGGATGGTGAAGGTCCTTGTCAGTATCTTGGATAATGAACTGAGTCACTCGATGATGAGGATCCAGAATCACCAGGTGAACTGCTTCTGGCTCCAGTTGGTCACTCCGTCGCTACCTTCCTCCAACACAAATTAGTTTCACAGCCTCATCATACTCTGGGGCTAGAGAAGGCAGTCGGCTGATGGCATATACTGCCTAACCAGAACTCAGAAGGTTGAATTCCTCTGTAAAGCTGTCCTGCTGGGCTCTTCTCAGGATTTCTCTCTATGCCTCCTGAATCGCTCCTGCAGAAAGACAGGCTTTGGTTCCTGACACTCCATGACAGGGCAGTGCAACAGCCTGTGTGAGAGTTCTAAGGAAGAGAACTGGTCAGCATTTGGCAACAGAACAGTCTGTGTAGTTGTAGCAAAACAACATATGATTGGCTTTCATAGTTCTGCCGAGTCCTCTGTCTTATCTATCACTGGCTGAGTTGGCCTTCTGTTGCAAGACAGCTCCAATAATTTCTTACCCTGTGTAATGTCGTCAGCTGGATTGTTGACAGAATCGACATACCTCCAGGCCCACACATCTGTCAGCTCCTGCACTTCTGCTACTCATTCCAGAGGATGACATCTCTTATGGTCACAGTCAGCTCACTTTGCAGTAGCGAGGCCAATTAAGCAGCAGTCTGTGCTGCACAAAGCTCCAACCTTGGCATTGTTTGCTGTTTATTTGGGGCAACTCTCGATCTGGCAGCCAGGAAGGACTTTTCAACCTGACCATCTTTACTCTCTGCACGCAAGTAGGCTACTGATCCGTAAGCTTTCTCTGATGCATCAGCAAAGATATGTAGGTCTATGTGAGGATTGGAACTGTCCATCTCAGGGCTTACACAGCAACGAGGAAGTAAAATCTGAGAGATATGCTGCAGCTTCTCTTCCCAGCTCCTCCAAGCCTGAAGCATCTCCTCTGGGAGTGATGGGTCATCCCACTCTCTTTCTTTGACCCACAACTGCTGCACCAAGACCTTGGCCCGTGTTGTGAAGGGAACAATGACGCCTAAAGGGTTATAAAGGCATGCCAGGACTCGGTATATGTTCCTTATGGTGGGTATTAGCTGATCCTGCATTTGGTATTTATACCTCAAGGTGTCTGAGTTGCAGAGCAAGCAGAGTGTCAAGGCGAGCTCTTGCGGTTCAGCGCCTGTCTCACCGATCTATAACTCACTGCTTTTGGACCTGGCTTTTCTTGGTAGGTGGCTGATGACATCATCATCATCTGTTACTGACCCACTGGCGTAGCTCAAACCCCCCTGTCGCCAGAAGGGAGGTCAGTTTATTGACTTTTCTTCTCTCTTTCTCTTGTATGTAAAAGAACAATTGAAAACAACTCTGTTCTTTCCATTATGACTCACCATATGATGAGGCATGAACCAGGAATCAACTGATGTGTTCAACTCCTCCTCTGGTACTTTCACTGCATAGCCCGCCTTCTCCAACTTTGCATCTCTGTGCAGTATGCCGCTGCTCTTTGAGGGTCTCAGAGCAGGCACCTCTCTGTGCTACGGAGATTGGCTACCAAAAGATATTGCCTTTTACGTCTACTTGTGTTGTTGTTGTCTCCAACAGGTGGACTGCCTCCTTATCCTGCCTTGAGCGTGTTACAAGCTTCTCACTCCTGTACGGGATGACATCCAACTGCCACAATCACTATACATTCTGCAGAAGCTCAGAGGTGGGAGAGTGGATTGAGATATGCAGGCATTGTGACTGAGTTGACTGCTGCTTGATGTGCTTGGTTGGGCCCTGAAGCGTCCAGCCCAACCTTGTCTTCACTGCTGCTGGTCCCCCAGGCGGTCCCAGGAGCACAGGTGCCATTGGAGTAATGCGGTGGGGGTAGTCTGACCCAATTAACAACAGGGGCTGTGCTTTGCTAAAGGACTGGAGGGGGAGACCCTTTAAGTATGTATGTTTCCTCTGAAGAGCTTTCATAAGGCATGTGTGTTTGGCCAAGCCCAGATGAAGTGAATGCTTTATGTATGCTGAATGACTTCTGGGGCTGGTCAACTGGGGATATAGAGAATGACCCAGCTGTCCCTTGTAGGGATGTCACGATTACAGTTTTCCTTAGTACGATTATTGTCAGAGAATTTATCACAATATTACGATAATCACGATTATTATGCGTTCATTGATTTCACAACTCTATTCATATGTAAAATCACATGAACCTTGAAGGTCTTAAATTTTCTTTATTGCTATCTTTTGATGCCAACATAACATTGTTTCAATTATTAAAGTCATCAATTGTCATCTATACCAGATGTTTAAGTTTATTTTTAATCGTTTTAATCATTTGTCTAATTTTATGTGGCCACATGTAAAACGTATCTATTTTTTTGGTTAATTTATTTTATGTTTAAATTACAATGACATAAACAAATTAGTAAAACATGGAACGGACTGGAAGCACAAGTGTACAAGCACTGGATCGAGCTGGAAGTACAAGCCCAACATTTATGCACAGATGGGAGAAAGCAAAAGTAGGTAAGCTAAATGTTCACTGACTGAGTGAGGACCTTGACTACATGACGTTTTCTTCTACACGTCACTGCACACTGACAGTGAGACTGTCCGACGACAAAAAAAAAAAAAAAAGCGAACGACCTCACGCTGCACTGAAAGGCGAACCTGTGTCGTACTCGTACACAATTAATTGCAAGTGACACGTTAACATTTAATTTCCTACTTATTCAATGCAACGTTAGGAAAACATTGACGTATTTTAATGTTACTGTGTATTTACCTTTATTTTGGCATACAAAGTCGGGCGGTTGGCCCGCAGGTGATGAAACCTATTAAATGTGTTTCCTCCTTTGACTGCAATTTTTTTATAACGTGATTTACATGCTGGCAAGCCGTCCTCTAAAACGACACCCTAGTCGTTCTTCCTGTATCCAAAATATTCCCACACGGCTGATTTAACACGTTTGGTCAGGGGGAATAACTCCTCTGCCATTTTCCCCACAGGCACGCCTCTCTTCTGCAACTTGCAGGGACCAAAACAAAGCAACACACGTGAGCGCGGCAACCGGTGTCAACACATGGGTGTTGCGTATCTTTGTTTTTGTTCCGTTTGAGTAGCCCTTAACTATGATACCGGCATAATATTTTCTGATGGTATTCAGGAAACGCTACAATCAATTAATCGTAGCGCTTAATACCGCAATTAATTGTGAAATCGAGTAATCGTGACATCTCTAGTCCCATGCAATGTCCTAAGATCCTGACCAACATTCCCGAGGAGTAGATCCTCTGGTTCACCTGTGAGATTAAGTCTCTGAGCTGCTGCGGGGATAATAACAGTTTGCTCAGATCCATCATCTACAATGGCCAATGTCTCTAAGGTATGATTTCCATTCCGCAGGAAAATACCTTACTGGCTTTAAGCAGGACCTGACTGCACCCAGACTGTCTATCCAGGTACAGGACTTCATTGGTGGTGCTGACAAGACAAGATGTATCCGCAGCTGCAGGTTTTGCATGTACTTCATGCAGAGCTTGAAGATGTTTCCCTTTGCACTTCTGACATGTAACCTTAAGGCGGCATTGTGCAGCTTGGTGTGAGCGCCCACACTGTCATCATATTTTGTTCGTCTTAATCCAAGCAGTTATCTGTTCAACAGTTAGCTTTGCAAAATTAGAGGACTGTTTTTCTGCTACGCTTGTATTATTAACCTGATCGGGAGTCTGCAGGATGTTGGTCCTCCTACCTGTCTTGTGATCATGCCGATGTTCTTCTTTATATCCAGCCTTGCTCTTGGTTTCATTAGGCAATGTCTCATAAACTGTTTATTGGATCTTTAACCTGCAGTTGAGCCAGTCAGAAAAATGCAAGAGGCTGGGAATAGTGACCCGCATGGGAAATAGGAACCTCTTGAATTCTGCTCTCATGTCCTGTGGCAGCTTACACAACAGCCAAGTCACACGGACCCGCAGTGGAGCTCTGTCTGGCTACTGTCTCCAATCTGGTCTAACATTCCAACCAGTGCTCTCAGTTTCAGAACAAACAGCTTGAATCCACGGGTGTCTCCACGTGCAATGTTTCGGGCATCCATCAGTTCACCGATCTTCCTGAGAGCCAGCTGGTGTGGTTGCCAATAATGCTCAGTGAGGCTAGTCATGGTTTCAGTTTACGGCTGTGGTGAGTTGGTGTAGGAGTCCGCTATGAGCAATGCTCCCTCATACTTCAGATGATCCACCAGGATTTGGTATTTAAAATGCTCTGAAGCATCCTCAGGCAACAAATTGTCGAGGGCAACTTTAAGCCTGGCAAATTCTCTTGGATCCCCTTTGGAGAAGTAAGGAATTGTAGGCTTGGGGCCACAGTACATGGCCTAATGTTGGGGGGAGGGCACTGGGTTACTGCGAAGTGACTCAGCCCTTGGTGGGGTATAAGGTGCACAGTACTCTAGTGAATGCACACGTGGTGCTGGATATGGTAGATCTGGCTGAAAGGAAGGTTGTTCCTGATGTATTGGCCTCATATGTTCCAGCAACGTTGCCAGTTCTGCCTCTGGGTCTTGTGATGGTTGTACTGGTTGGTTAGTCTCATCATCTGCACACAGGGGGTGGTGGTGGTGGCCAGTTGTCCTCTTCTCCTGTAGGCTCATGATGAAGATTACGCTGCTCAGGTGGGTCTGATGATGGAAAGTGGTGGGTGGATTGTAGTTGTATCGGTGGTAGATCACGTGCAGGGACATGGGTCTCAAGTCTCCTGTGCATGTCTGTCATCTGTTGGTGTAACCTCTGATTATCTTCGATCAGTCTTTGCAGAATCTCCATAACTTCAGGGGGGGGGGTTCTCTAGGAGATATCTGCTGGGAAGAAACCAGCCTACTCTGAGACAGGTAATCTGATTCTATATAATCAGACTGATGTGGATATGGATATGGGGCTGCCGCTCCATGCTCTGAACTGTAGTCATCCTCTAGTGATGGCATTGTGAGAGGCTTCATCCTGACGTGTCTCTCTGAAGATCTTTCTAAGGACCAAATTTGTTGTGGCGGTTTATTGCAAGGACTGTATAGTACACTGGATGAATCACTTGTGGCCGCTGGGGGGCATTGGTTATAATACACAAGTCCAGATGTTCATTTTAGTTTCTTTATTGTGGTCTCTAAATGCACACTGTCAAGCTCGCAACTCCCGACAGAAACTGCAACATTGATAATCCAATAAAAGTCCCTCTATTTCTCTCTCTAGCACATCCACCTGCTGTATCGACCCACTCTGCAGAGGCTCCTTTTAGACAGCAGGGGGCGCAGTTCCGACTCTTATCTGTCCTTCAGCACAGAATGTCAAATTCGACGCCACCAGAAGTGGCAGAGGTCCACCAGTCTCCCCAGCCAACACCCCCACATCAGCCAAATCAGTCTTCAAAATACTCCTTACCACGTCTTAGTTTTAACATACAGCAGCAAGCATAAGCAACGTGCCCCACAGCAAACAAAAAATATATCCCATAATCTTACCCATATGATTCAAAACAAAACGTGGCGAACAACACAAACACTTGCGGCTTCTTTATTCCCACGCTACAATATATTTCTCCGCCGGCACAATTCCATTCACAAACTTTCCTAAGTCCATTCACAAACCTGGGCATCCAACCAGTGCTTAAAGACGACGAGCCCTCACATTTTCCACGACCTGGCTTTTGGCAGGACAAACATGATGAAACGTACGGGTACAAGAAGAATTGGATATATATTTATTCACCAAAAGAATACCTCAACACAACATAATCAACCAAAAGAACACAAAGAAAACACGAGGGGCTGCGACGGAGCCTACACCTGGGGACTGGCCAGGCCCACACAGGTGACAAAGCACCACCCACCAGCGACCTGCAGACAGATGCACAGAGACAAAGGAAAAAGGACAACCACACAAACACAGACATCCAACCTGCACTACCGGAAGGAGGCCGTCAGAAGAGCAATCTGCTATGCAAGATTTTCTTAACAATTCAGAGAAATATAGGGTTTAGTGTCTTGCTCAAGGACACTTTGGCAGGAGAAGCGGACAATTCAATGCCAACCCTAGGACGATTTGACAGCCCACTCGACCTTGGGCTAACTGCAGGGGCTTGGTTGGCACCCCTTGAGTGAATGTCCTAAACAGAAGGACTGACAGACTATGTTGAAAACGCTGTGACTCACACTCAAGCTTTTGCACCAAGTTCAGAAATAACTGCACAGGAAGAGGAGGTTCTCATCAAGACTCTTCCTTTTTCCATTTCAGTCTGACAGTCAGACAGTCAGCAGGAAGGCAACATGCAGGTCACATCTCTCTGCTTCAGACTGTGTGAGTCTCAGGTTTTCTTAAATCCTGTAGATCAAACCATAGATTTCTCATGTTTAACTTTGCTCCTGTTTCTATCCAGTGATGCTTGAATTTATTCTGTTGGGGACACAAGTTCAGGACAGTTCTACTCAGAAAAGTGGTGAGTGAGAAATAGGAATTCCTAAGCATGTGCTTTAACATTTTGTTGTATTTCTCACATTATTATACATCGACCCTTTCAATCTGTCTTTGTGTATTTAATGTTATGTAGGTACTAGTTACATTTAAAGATGTATTTTGTGAAATATTCATTTTCTAATGAATTAATGGCTATGTTGAAAGAGAATACCGGAATCTTTCATAAACATCCAATTTAGTGACATGAGTTGGACATTAATTTTTCTATCTAGTTTTATCTTTTAATATCCAAAACATTCTAAATGTTTCTTTGAAAACACTATCATCTATTTTTTTGTTTCAGATGCAGCTCTCCTTGTTATCTCTCCAAACAGACTGCAGCACTTTCAATTCGAACCTGTTTCTTTTGAATGTGGGGGGATGGATGGTTCAGCTCGATTGAAAAGGTTAAAGAATGGTATAGACATTCATACAGAATGTGATACTTTTAAGAAGACGTCAACAGGCTCCTCTTGCACAGTTGATAGAGCCTATCCAACAGATAATGGAGAATATTGGTGTGAGACTGAAGGAGGACAAAGAAGCAACAGTGTCAACATCACTGTCTCTGGTAGGTTAACTATTTATGGTTTTTGATCCAGTATGTCCAGCACCAAACTGGATGCTCCTTTTAACACACTGTAAATAAATGCTATTATTAGACTTTTCTGAATCTATATTGATACAGAATCATGAAAGACCTTGTATTTCATATTTAGCCTACATTTTTGTATCTACAGTACATCTTGCATTTGTTTTGTTTTCCCCTCATCTGTCTAAATTTAACATTCAACAATGCAACTTACGGTTTACTTTACATTTTTTCAACATGTTATTCAGCTGGTTCTGTGATCTTGGAGAGTCCTGTTGATCCTATTTCGGAGGGCGAAAATGTGACTCTGCATTGTAGAAACAAGACAACCTACCTCCAGGCTGATTTCTACAGATATGGTGTCCTCATGGAGCGCAGTCCTACAGGAAACATGACCATTCACAATATCAACAAGTCTGTCGAAGGACTCTACAAGTGCAGCATCCCTGGTGTTGGAGAATCCTCAGAAAGCCGGCTGTTAGTCATAGGTGAGTTATAACTGTGTTACGTAATAACGCAAGGATATTTTGCTTATTGTATGGCCAGAATGATTGATGATGAAACATGGTGATGAAATCTCTTCTTATGAAAGTTAGGTTGTTTGAAGCTTGGTGGAAATTGTGTACAACACCTGCCACTGTTGTAATTATTGTGACCGCCAATGCTAAAATGTGATTTTTTAGAACTAAAAAGTAAACCCAAGAAATCGACAGACTCTCCATCACTTGAATTCACTTGAAACATGATGTTTATTTTGTTACAGCAAATCCTGTTTCTATCATCTCTACACCCCCTCGTAACGAGACCCTCCAAAATGGCCCTGCCTCCCCTCATGTGCTCATCCTGCTGTGGGTTGCTGTCATCATTGTGATGGTGGTTCTAGTGCTGGTGGTGGTGGGATTTCTTCATCTTAAGAAATGCAGAGGTACAGGAAAAAAAGCTATATCACCATGTTTATGTGAATAACTGCCAAAGAAACACTAAAAGATTGTAATGAAACAGATAGCACTCCATTATACTTTGTTTTACATTAACAGTTAGCCTGCCATGCGTCTATCAGCTTTCAGAGTATCGTATTCATATTTTAGCTGGTGTCCATCTTAAAGGACAGGCTTAACTTTGGTATCATTTCATGTGAGTCAGTTTTTCACTTTTCCTACACTTTTACACACACTTTCACTCTGGAAAGTTGTTGTACAAAGTGCAACTAAGACTATACAGGAGGTGACCGTGGCTCAGGTGGTAGAGCGGGTCGGCCTATGTTCGGAGGGTCGGCGGTTCGATCCCTGCTCGGTCAATTGCATCATCATGGTCGTTGTGTCCTTGGGCAAGACACTTCCCCCACCTTGCCTCGTGTGAATGTGTATGACTGCTGTATGTTTGAGGTGGTGGGCCGAGGTGCCGTAGGCGCTGAATGTCAGTCTGCCCCAGGGCAGCTGTGACTACTATCGTAGTTTACCACCACCAGTATGACTGTGTGTGAATGAGCGACTTTGGGTCATTGAAAAGCACTATATGAATTATAATTATAAAGAATATTCTGCAAACATGACATTTCTTTTTTTGTCTGTTGATGTCAGTTTTCATTTGCTTTTTTATCCGTCTGTTTCCTCAGAGACACCAACAGCAGCATCACAGTCAATAAAAAACAATCATCCAGGTGAGTGCAAACATGTTGTGGGTATTATTTAGGGTTGCACATTTTAAATATTGTATTAATTAAAAGACCAAAGAGACGTGTGTTTACATATGTGTTACAGCAGTGTAGTGTTGCAGAACGCGATTGTGTTATAATGTAAAACATTTGACACAGTAATGTATTGTTTAACATGGAATATTTAATTTTAGATTAATTATTTATATTGTTAAAACATTTCTTGTCATAAAAATATCCTGTCAGTGTGACAGGTTATAAAGTTACATTAACACATGTATATTCACATATATATTAACATACATGTGTGTGTGTGTACAAGTGTTAAAAATATGATTGTATTGCTCTCTATTTAGGAATAACATTTGCACATGTCTATGTACCTGTTGACCTTTTACTTGTTTGTTTGATTTTATGTCTTTTTTCTGTCTTTCCACAAACATCATCTTTTCTGTTTCAGTGTCTGGGGATGATGTTGTAGACGATCCAGATGGTGTGACGTACGCAGTCGTCGTCACAAAACAGAGGACGAACACAGGTTCACTTGACTTCATGTTGACTTTAATAACGACAGTTGCTTTGTGTCACTGTCGTCCATTTTGACTGTTGTGGTTGAGCTGCTGTTACCAGAAAAGATTGAGACGTGCTCCACAGCAGCACAGATGAATTATTTTGAGTCCTCTCAGCGTGTACGTGGTTTTTTGTTTTAGACACAGCTGACGCTGCTGATAGTTTGAGCCTCCACCTCGAGACAAACCACAGCAGAAACCCACAGAGTGAAGGAGGTGAGTGGGCCCCTCATCGCTTCATACTGTCCGTATTTAAGATTAGCTCTTTTACTTCATCTGTCAGTCTTACTGTTGGTTTCTCTGCTTCAGATAAGGATGAGTCCTCATACCAACTCGTCTACTCTGCTGTGACCATAAATAAGACCCCAAAAGCTCCCCAACCTGGTTCGTATGTGATGAAAAAGATGTTGACTATGTATAATATGTCAGATGTTTTCTAAAAATCTCTCTGCGCAGTTAAGTGATGCACCAAAATCTTCATCTAGAACAGTGACAGAGCTGTGACCTGCTATCTTCAGCTAATATTTCATCACATCAGTTCCCTTTTTTATTTAGTGTCATACAATCACAGGACAGAGCAGCTTCTTTACTTAGGCTGTGAGAGTCCTCAATTCATCCTCAGCACTCAAAAATAATTATAATAGTATAATAATAGTTTTATGACCAATCCAATCTGGACAACTTTGACACCAGTGATACAGAGAAACACTCAAAAATAGCAACACCAGACCAATTCTTCATAATTTTTGGATTCATCCTGTAAAAAAAAAAAAAAAAAAAAAAAAAAAAAAAGTTGGACTGAGCTAATAAATAGCAATTGATCAATACTTTATGATTCTTTCATGGCAGTCAAAAAAGGGTTTGTTCATATATTTCTAATGGAAATCTTTATGGCAGATTGTTATATTCCCTGAATCCCCAAACTGACATGAAATTTTCTTGTTTCTTCAGCAGAACCAGGATTATCCAGCTCCACAGGGACCCTGAATCCCACAGCAGCCACAGACCCAAATTCAACAGAGTCAGACGTTCTGTATTCTGCTGTCCAGATGGTAAGACTGATGGGAATTCTAGACTCCAGGAGCACTGTCCTTTGAATTTGACCGATCTCACTTTCTCAGGCTTCTTGAGCTCCATGTAATTTGGTGTCCATGGAAGATCAGCCAGGCAACTGGCTTTGGAACTGAAAAAGTCCAGAAGTGCTCACTTGTAAAATTAAATCTGGACACATCCATCGATAAACATTCCCTTTAAAGATCCCAAACTGTGTTTGACTTCACTAGCCAACTCAATATTTAGTCCTCTGAATAATATGTGATGCACAGCTTCAGTGTCCTCTGCGATTACATGATCTCATTTTACAAAAAGTTAGATTTTCTCTTTTGGTCTCTGGATGTTCCTGACTAAACCCTCCAAATTAAAGGGCAGGTGCCGTCAATTCAAGTTGATTTGAAAGTTACAGATCACAGGTGTGTAACCTACAAATGGGATTCTCAGAACCAAGTTTTCTCATGCTCAGCATCTTTTATGAATTGAAAACAAATCATTGGAAATGATCTCAAGACTAAGTTCAAGGATATATTCTAAGATAATCTTTATATATGAGGCTGAGGTGTCATGGCGTCAAGTGAAGTTTTGCATGTTATTGATTCGGTCATGTGATTACATCCAAGCAGGTGCCATTCAGTTAAAATGACCTGAGATATGGCTGACATCTTAGAGAAAAGCCGTGAAAGTGAACATTGAGTTTATCGTATTTCTACCACAAATATACTCTGTGTGTTTTCTGTCTCACAGGCCAAAAAGACACCTGAGTGAAGAACAAAGGAGAGACTGATCTGTTGTGTTGATGTCTGCAGGAGAACAAGTGGCAAATAATAATTGTTATAATTTGTTGTTAAGTTGTATTTGTATGTTTCTTTTATTTGAGCCTAATATGCGCGACATTTGTTTTATAAAAGTAATTACAAAACATCATCACTTTGACAAATCCTGAAATCCAATCTTATTTTAACATTCATGATGCGCTTACATATCAGTGTTGCATTATTGTTTTGTGTATTGTCTTTGAAAAAACTTAAATAAATGTAATAATCATGTTCACTTGCACTTTGTTGAACCTTAAATTGATTTCAAGACTTTAATATATTTCATATTAAACAAGAATGTAAATGTAGTTAGATCAGGTCAGACAGAACAGTTTTTTTTTTTTTAAATCTACATCATTTTTCTTTCAGTGTCACAGTTAAACCACACGGCTCTATCTGATCTGTCTATTCACATCTGTGAAGACGCTGTTCATGAGAACAGAAAGTCTGCTGCTCACACTGTGGTCAACCACCACATGATACATTTACACTGGTTTGACCTTAAGCAACTGAAATACGTTTATAGCCACACTGATGCACTCCTAACCCTGTCAGATTAATTAAAAGACATTATATTTTCCTCAGCTGTTAGATACATACAGACCTAACAAGCTTCAGTATTCAGGGTTGGAGCCTATGCTGTATATACTGGATATAATTAAAAACTGAAAATACATATTTCAGCCAAACAAAGTCCAGGTTATCTTTCAGATTTCCCTATATTTGGGATTATCTTGTGACTGGATCATTTTATTTGAAAAAAAATAATTGATTAATTGATATTTATCGTGAGCTTTCTGTATGACAATAACATTATATAATGGTATAAATCGACTTGCAATAATACAAAACACAACAGCAATAGCAAAGCAAAAATCAACTGTCCTGAAGATCCTGAAGACAGCTTTAACTATTGTCAATGTACATTTGTGTTGCACACCAAATATTTCATAATATAAATATTCAATCCAGCAACAATACATAAGAAAAAACTTCCAGACTAATCTGACTTCACATATTGGGTTTAATTTACTCTTTGTCTTTATAAAAGTTTGATATTTGAAATTTCAGGATTAGATTTGACCTTAAATACAAATTTAAATATTCCACCAAATTTCAAACACATCATGTTTTGAACAGATTAATATACCACACACAATAATATTTGATTCAATATTCGTACAAAAGAAATACATGTTTGATAGAAAGTGATGTGACCTCCTCTATACTACTTAATAGAATGTGTGTTTTCATTCAAAAACCCCCCAAAATGGCAACATGCTGCCCTGCAGGACATTTCAGGTGCAACCATAAGAAGGAATTTGGGTTTTTTGTGTCTTTGGTGTGAAGAACACTTCAACAGGAGGAGCATTAACTGGATAGGAAGAGGAAGTTCTCAGCTACATACTTCATAGTTGTTTTTCAGTCTGATACTCAGTCAACAGGAAGACAGCATGGAGGTCACAACTCTCCTCTACAGACTGTGTGAGTCTCAGGTTTTCTCCTTATTTCCAAGTTTTAAATCCTGTAGATCAAGCCATCAGTGTCTGATATTTAACTTATTCCTGTTATAATCCAGTGATGATTGAATTTATTCTGCTGGGGACACAAGTTCAGGACAGTTCTACTCAGAAAAGTGGTGAGTGAGAAATAGGAATTCTGAAATTCTGAAATTTCTGAAATTCTTAACATTTTGTTCTTTAGTATTATTGTTTCTATATAAAGAACCAACACTGAATATGACCTTTTAAATCAGTTTTTGTATCTATGACGTAATATAGATTTCAGTTTTATGTAATGTAATGAATTAATGACCATGTTGTTAGCAAATACCAGAGTATGTTTTTTTTTTCTGCCACAATTCAAAGCCACACAAATTAAGATCTTGTTTAATTTGTTATACTAAGAACATAGTGAAATTCCATACACTATCATCTTTTTCTTGGTTTCAGATGTACTTTGTCTCCGTATCCATCCAAACAGACAGCAGCACTTTGAATATGCCCCTGTCTCATTTCATTGTGAGGGAGGTGACGACTCCACTCAGTTAAGAGGAGTCAGGAGTTCAGAGGAAATGAATCCAGCATGTCAAAATAAGAGGACATCAACAGGGTCCATCTGTACTATCAGTAATATCTATGTAGCTGATAGTGGAGAATACTGGTGTGAGTCTAAAGGAGGTCAGAGAAGCAACACTGTCAACATCACCGTCACTGGTAAGTTTATTGTATTTTTAAACTAGCAACTGCCTCGTAGATGAAGATTCACCCAGGTCATGGTTAAGAATAGCGATACCTTATAAACCTACATTTTCCAGCATAAAACTCAACTAATACAATCTATTGATACAGATAAGGCCATCAGTAACTTTTCTTTATTTGATATATGTTTTTCAGAATTATGTAAAATGTTCAGAGAAATATCGCTCCCATTGGTAGTGATGCCTGAGGCTGCTGTTTTCAAGGTTAATGATTCTGTATTCCAGAAATTATGTTCATATACCAAATTTTGGAATTGCAATTTCATAATGGCCGTCTGGTTTATGGTCACAGTTACTGTATTTCAGAGTGAGAGCAGCGCTCTATTTATGTACTAGCAGATTCAATACACCACAGTTTGTTTTGTGTTAAACTTTAATCACCTGTCAGTGCCTCAACATGATCATAGATAGATAGATAGATAGATAGATAGATAGAAAGATAGATAGATAGATAGATAGATAGATAGATAGGTTAGTTCTTATAACAATTCCATCTGTATATATGTTTGCTATTACCTAATATTATAATTAACAAGTGTTTAATATTCGTAGTTTTGCAGATGTTGAGTTGTTACTGTTTTATTTCCCTTGTGTTTGTTCCGTCCCTTTCCAATTTTGTTTTCTTTAATTCTCTCCATGTTACCACCCGCCTTTATATTCTTTTGTGTAACCGTTATTCCATATCTGTATTTTTAGAATATGCACTGTATTATTTCTGTTTTCTGTGACTGCGACATTTTATATGAAGCATGTCTAACAATATCTTTTTTTTACATATTGTTCAGCTGGTTCCGTGATCTTGGACAGTCCTGCTCTGCCTGTTTTGGAGGGTGATGCTGTAACTCTGAGCTGCAAACACAAGACAACTACCTCCAACCTCACAGCTGTTTTCTACAAAGATGATGTCCAGATGGAGACCAGTCCTACAGGAGAGATGATCATTAACAACGTTAACAAGTCTCATGAGGGACTCTACAAGTGCAGCATCTCTGGTGTTGGAGAATCACCAGGAAGCTGGCTGGCTGTCAGAGGTAAAACAATACTCTGTTTCATATTAAAAAGCAGTGCACCAAAACAACATTCCTGTCACTGGTGTCTTTATGTTTCTGTCAAAAATCACTGAAATTGAAGTTAATGTTTTGAAGTGAATTGATATAAATCTTCTTGTCTAAGTCCCACTTAGTGATTTAACAAGTATTATGTAACAACATGTAAGAATGGAATTTTATCAAATTTCAGAAAATGCTCCAAATCTCTTGTTTTCCAGCTGGTTCTGTGATCCTGGAGAGTCCAGTCCTCCCTGTGATGGAGGGCAACAACGTGACTCTGAGATGTAAGAAGAAGACGACTTCCTCCAACCTCACGGCTGATTTCTATAAAGATGAACTCCTCATTGGGAGCAGCTCTACAGGAGAGATGATCATCCACAGAGTTTCAAAGTCAGATGAAGGAAACTACAAGTGTAACCTCTCTGGAGCTGGAGAATCACCAGAGAGCTGGCTGGCTGTCAGAGGTAAATCACTTTACTTTTCAATATCAAAATAGCAGAAAACAATTGATAAAAGGATGCAATTTTTCCATGTCTGCAGTCTGAAGGCAAGCGTAGCTATTAACTGATCATTTCCCCTGGTTACATCAACTAATGGCTCTCGAAGAAGAAGCATATCTCCAAATGTTAATTTGTTCCACAGTAATGCTGTGGCAGCCCTGTTAGAAACTATTGCTGCTGCCTGTTACAGCAGATATATTCTCTTGTCTTTGCAGCTCTTCACAGAGAGACGTGTCCCTCCTCAGATCACTCCTTCTACCTTCTCCTCCTCTTAAGGACTGTTTTCACCATCTTGTTGTTGCCTGTGCTGCTGCTGCTGGTGGGACTGCTTCACTGTGGGAAACTCACAGTTACACACAAATAACTCAAACGTGTGTACAAGTAACAGACTGATGATTGAACAACACAGAGTGTCTTTGAAGCTTGTTTGATTATTACAATCCAACATCAGGCTTGTTTGCTTAGTGACCAAGCATCTTTTCTGTCCTGGGAAATCTGGCAGGTCACCAGGATTTATTACATCTCATCTTCATCTGTTTTTACTTTTATGATGTTTTAACTTTAGTGTAAGATGTCTCCGTGTTCTGTGTTCAGTCTTGTAGTGGCTGTTTGACTTTCTCACACTCAGACAAGGTTTAAAAACCACAGAGGTTCTGACTGACTGATGCAGAGACTATTTTTAAAAAGCCTCATGTCAGTTCTCTCAGTCAGTAAATGTTGTTCTGTGTTCTGTTTTAGAGTCACAGATGCTGGTGATAATTTGAGCTCCTCAGACACAAACCACATGAGAAAATGTCTGTCTGTATGTAGACGAGGCGTTCAGGAGGCTCAGTGGACACAACTAATAGTTTATGGTTTGAGAAGCTTAAAGGTCAGATGTGTCTCGAATGTATATAAGGAAATATAAAGTCAGCCTGTCTAAATATTCACATTAAACCATCTGCTGTGTTACTGTGTCAACTGTCTTTGTGTTTGACCTGCCTGAAAATAGCAGAACAAACTGACAACTGAAATAATACAATAAAACTATAACAGAAAGGTGAAGTAGGGAGAGACCAAAGATGTAGAGAACATTGTAAACATTTTGAGTTTTATTTTTCAACAGTTTTCTTTGTTAAAGTTCAGTTTCAGAATGAAATGTTGGGCAGTAATAGTGTAGAATGGTTCTATAACAGGAAGTCACGAAGGTATTGTAACCAGTATGTCTAAACAGCCATTGTAAAACCTAATTAATCAGAATAGGTATGGTAGTATTAGAATAATGACTCCTTCTGTCATTATAGTCCATTGGCGCCACCTAGGGGCATAATTGAGCAAAGGAAGTAAGACATTTTGACGTTCCTTGTGTCAGGAGAGAGAGGAAAACAATGTGAAGTTGATATTTTATTCAGCTAACTTAGATGTGAATCACATAAATGCTACATAACTGATCGTTTGGATGTTATGTTCCCAGTAAGCTAGTTCATTAAACCGGACAGACAAGGTTAAGTTCATCTTTGAAATGTTGTAAACATGTATGATTATTGAAGTGTAGCCATTTTAGTTGTAATGATGGAGAAACACAAGTGAACTGTTGAAGTGGATAAATAAGTGATGCTGTTTTTTGTTGAGACTTTCCCCGGACAGAGCTGAGCTGCTGGAGTCGCCTCCTGATCTTCACCCATCATCTCCATCTCCTCATCATCTTCATCCCTCATTCACATTGCTCCTGCCTGCTTCATCCCCTTCCATCCTTGTGGAAATCAGCAGGGACAGTTTTCTATACTAAGGATGGTGGGAGGAACTCCATTTCACTAAAAAAAAAGGATTTATGAAGGTGTCTGATTGACCTAAAGACTGACTTGATATTGGAACACACTTGTGTGTTTATTTGTTTTTATTGACAGACATCATTCTGAAATCTTTGTTATGTTTGTTGCTGGTTGAATCACAGCAGTTCAGAAGTGTGTGAAGTACACTGGGTTTGAGCCATATAGCCAGATATGCTACATTTGTTGCACCATTGAATATACAGCGGTTGGTTTAAATGGTTCAAGTCCAACAGGTGTATAACCTTAATGATTCCTGTAACAACACAGAGGTGTGCTGTTATAACTGAATGGAACATATGAACAGTTATTGTTCTACAGACAGGAAATAAGAGCAAATAATACACTACAATTAAACATAAAAGTACCTGGTTGTTGGTGTGAGTTATTGTTAAAATAAGGATTAATAAATGTCGATCAGTACTTCACTGTTTCATCATGCACCAGTCTCCTCTTAGAACCTGGACACTTAGATCCAGCCTTTAAACTTGGCTGCCGGGGCCAAGTGGGTTACAAAATAAATAAAGTCAGCAAACTTCCAATAAGAGTTTTGATGAGTTATTATAAAGTCAGTGAACGTTTATTTAAAAATAAGGACATAAGGATACAAACAGGAACATAAATATTTAACATAACTCTTTCTTTTTTTCAAACTGGCATTTTACAGTCCCTGATTTTTTTAAAGAGGGACTTCAGTAATATATATAACTGTGGTAGCAGCTTGTTCAATATCTCTATATGTTAAATATTCAGTTTGTTGACTTTATTTTATTCTTTATAACAAGTGAATATGTTTAATATGTCACCAAAGAAAAGTGTGATAATGTTCTATTGAATATGAATAACAAAGGTTACTGTGTGTTGTTTCCAGATGAGACAGTGATGTGATGTCATGTTTACTGCATTCCAAGCAGGAAGATGTGAGTCCTGATGTTCCAGATGTTCCAGATGTCTTCAGTCTGCTGGAGTTCAGCACTGTTTCCCCTCAGAGGGAATCTTTGTGTTTCTGATGCTTCATTTCTCTGATGCTCTGATCTCTAAAACAGGAGACGCTCGCACTTCACATGGAGGAAATAATGCTGTCACATCTGGACTCATTATCATCTTTCAGTTAATACGATATAAGTTATATTTAATCTCTCCAGTGTTGCTGATGAGGGAAACCTGCACGTTGTCTGTACAGCTCCACAGCTTCAGGTCCTTCAACACCAGGTCAGTGAGAGGAGCATTTCTGCCATAACCACGGCACCACAGCTGTAACACAGATATACAAGATGTAGTGTTATTATTTTTATTATTATCATCAATCATCAATCAACATTATTAATATTATTATTATTATTATTATTATTATTATTATTATTATTATTATTATTATTATTATCATCATTATATCATTATTATAACAGTAGTAGTATTTTCTGAAGTTTACTTTAATTCAATTTAAATTTAGTTCATTAAGGAAGGAGAAAGAAAAGTGTAAATTTAACAACATTTATCAAGAAATCAAGACTCACAGTGAAAACTTGTTCAGCCTCGAGGTTGAATGAGTCCTCAAACGTGTGTTTGATGGGTTCTTTGTCTTTGACCTGTATCTTTAAGGTCCAGCCTCCCAGCTGTTGGACCTGCAGGAGGGAAATTGATTGTCAGATGGAGGAAGAGAAAGAAAGACGAGAGAACAAATGAATGTGAGCGAGTGTTAAATCTCTCCTGTTTATAACTGATTACATTTCACTCTTTATGTGAACATGAGAACATGGATTCATGTTGGTTTGAACACATGTGAAATATTCCTCATACACTTGGTTACAATATAGTTACATCTTACATAAAACTCATAAATTGTTCTACACACATGAACATTGTTACCTCAGTGGATGTGTTTATGAGTTGGATATTTTTACCCTGTGGGTCGACCTTAAAGACAACTGCAGGTCCTGTGGATGAGTTCTGACTGAGCGAGCTGCTGTTCTGTTTCTGGGAGACAAACCACACATCAGTTATTAAAGATGAATCAGCTTACATCAGTATGTTGCTCTATATATCTCCCCGCTCATATATCCCTGTGTGTGTGTGTGTGTGTGTGTGTGTGTGTGTGTGTGTGTGTGTGTGATAACTCCAGCCAACAAACAGACAGATGGATGTTGATCTTACAGCAGGAAGTGACGGACTGACAGAACCTGAACTGTTTCACTGCTGACTGACGTTGTAATCCTTTGTGATGTAAACATTCAAAACAGTACAAAGACAATAATGTAATGTTTTGCACTCTCATCAGCTTCTGTTTATTTTGAATTTGATGTCAGCAACTGATTTCAAACATGTTGGCACAGGAGCAACAGAAGACTGTTTTGACCTGTTTGGATCCTTCACAGGTGAACAGACTCAGTGGTAACAGGTGAGAGGATCATGATTGGGTATGAAAGGAGCATTCTACAAAGGCTCAGTCATTCACAAGAAAGGATGGAGTGTGTCTTGAGGACAAAATTCAGGACCGTCCACACCTGTTCATTTGTAAAGAGCAATAACTGATGAAGAAACTCCAGTTCTCAGCGGACCAGTGGTGTCACTTCATCATTCATGTTTGTAGTTGAACAGGAGAATTATTTCTCCAAAATGAGACTTCATTTTTCACTAGTGACTGTCAAAGAATTATACTTGTAGAGTGCTGATAAGAACTGACAGTGGCCCATTGTCTGTCTCTGTGTGTGTGTGTGTGTGTGTGTGTGTGTACCTGTTGTCCAGGTGAAGAAGAGGCTCCGCCTCCTTCACTGGTTTTCCTGCATTGGTTATCAGCTGCTGTGTTTCCCTCCAGCTAACAGACAGAAACAGACACAAATACACAAAAAAAACATATTTTTATTATTTACACCTTCACAGCTTTTTTCTCACTTTCCCCAATTTGAAGAAAACTTCTTAAAGACACCACGTTGAACTGATTCTATATTTAAGAACTTGTTTTCTGATGAAGATGACACATGACTTTCAGTGTAAAGCTGGTGAATAATCTGCCCTCCATCATCATAACATCAAAAGCATGATCATCATGTAACCCCTGGTTACTAAAACCCTATTAAAGCCAAACAAGTGACCAATATGAGAAGACGGGGTTACTGATAGATAAACAATATAACCTGTGGCTATTGATAACACTATGAACAGAAATGATAAAA
>CAEMYA010000834.1:0-20504 GCA_903131615.1 Diplodus sargus | reverse complement strand
TGTCTGTCTGTCTGTTTTACTGACTGACTGACTGTCTGTCTGTCTGTCTGTCTGACTGTCTGCCTGTCTGCCTGTCTGACTGTCTGTCTGTCTGTCTGTCTGTCTGTCTGACTGTCTGACTGTCTGTCTGTCTGACTGTCTGTCTGTTTTACTGACTGACTGACTGTCTGTCTGTCTGTCTGTCTGACTGTCTGCCTGTCTGCCTGTCTGACTGTCTGTCTGTCTGTCTGTCTGTCTGTCTGACTGTCTGACTGTCTGCCTATCTGACTGTCTGTCTGTCTGTCTGTCTGTCTGTCTGTCTGTCTGTCTGACTGACTGTCTGCCTGACTGACTGTCTGACTGTCTGCCTGTCTGACTGTCTGTCTGTCTGTCTGTCTGACTGACTGTCTGTCTGTCTGTCTGACTGACTGTCTGCCTGACTGACTGTCTGACTGTCTGACTGTCTGTCTGACTGTCTGTCTGTCTGTCTGACTGTCTGTCTGACTGTCTGCCTGTCTGTCTGTCTGTCTGTCTGTCTGACTGTCTGTCTGACTGTCTGTCTGTCTGACTGTCTGTCTGTCTGTCTGACTGTCTGCCTGTCTGTCTGTCTGTCTGTCTGTCTGACTGTCTGCCTGTCTGCCTGTCTGTCTGTCTGTCTGTCTGTCTGTCTGACTGACTGTATGCCTGTCTGACTGTCTGACTGTCTGTCTGACTGTCTGTCTGTCTGTCTGACTGTCTGTCTGACTGTCTGCCTGTCTGTCTGTCTGTCTGTCTGTCTGTCTGACTGTCTGCCTGTCTGTCTGTCTGTCTGTCTGTCTGTCTGACTGTCTGCCTGTCTGTCTGTCTGTCTGTCTGTCTGACCGTCTGTCTGTCTGTCTGTCTGCCTGTCTGTCTGTCTGTCTGTCTGTCTGTCTGTCTCAGCATGCTTTTGTAAAACTAATGAATATATTACAATTATTGACTTGCTTGTTATTTTTATAAGAGAACACATCAGAGTGTGTTATTGTGTTTAAATCGTGAACACTTACTGAAGAGGACCCAGAATGTTGAGCTATTGCAGCTTCTAACATCTCCACCTGTGAGAGAAGATAAAGTGAGACATGAGAACAACATTGAAGCTTATGAATAATTATACAACATGACAGTTAATGTAAGTACAACAAGTATCTCTGTATACAGTCAGGTAGGTTCTATATGCTGCATGTTAATAAGTTAATAAGATCACATTGAGTACTTGAATTATCAGTCAGAATAAAACAGATGAAGAGATGAACCTCTGTGTTCTTGTTCTCCAGCTGTTCCTTCAGTCTCTTCACGTCCTCCTCCTTCTTCTTCTTCTCTTCATCCAGCTGCTGCAGATCAGATCGTTTCTGTCTAATCTGGAGGGACAGAGAGAAGGTTGAGAGACACAATGACAGACATGTTCAGTTCTCTGGATTCAGCCTGCTGAGCCTCATGTGGACATTTAGTCTGTAACTGACTGTCAGACTGCTGTAACATTGACCTCTCTACACTATTAAACACATACAGACTGTGACTTTAAACTGAAATCACAATCTTAAACTGTCAAAGTGAAGATGAACCTTAGTCTGCATGGACTCCAGCTCCCTTTTCAGAGTCTTCAGTATTTTCTCAGCTTCTCTCCTCCTCAGCTGTTCCTCCTGCAGAGAGATGAACAGAGACAAGATGAACACATGATGTTTTCTGGGCACATAAGTGAAAACCACACAATGAACCATGATAAAGACAAACATCATGTGTACCTCTGGACTGATTCCTGCAGCCTGTCCCTTGTTCAGATCCTTCATTTGAACTGTTTCATGTGTCAGGAGCTGCTGACTCTCTGCTTCTTCTTCAGTTACAACCTGATCTTCATGTTTGTGATGTTTAGAGCGGTCTGTCTTTACTCCTGTATCAGGTTCATCTCTGTGGCTTCTCTTGGTCTCTGTGTGAAAACAAAGGCAGTAAAATCAAATAAAATGTGTTGTTTTATTTTATTTCAGGAAGGTTTCACAGGATATAAGACATGTTACTACAATCAGGTAATGGTTTATAAAAGTAAGACAACTGACTAAATGAAAATGAAAGTAGATAAACCACCACTTTTATTTTTCTTCAACATCTTGTAAGATACTGAGAGTATTTTCATATCACTATTCAGAATAAAACCAGTGAGACATTTACAAAGAACTGATATTAATGTCTGACTTACTGAATATGATTTGTCTCCATTTCCACACAAAAAAGCCGAGAATCAGAATAACCAGGATGCAAACAGCCAAACTAACAGCCCAACCAACTGTGGCAGAAGAAGAACTGGACTGAACCTCAAAGAAATCATCTGAAATGATAAAACACACAATAACATGACAGTTATAGAAAACTGGACCTGCTGTTTGACACTTAAACAGTGATCACATCATGAAAGTAAGAACCGTCTACCTGGAACATGTATCTTTGTCTCTCTGATCTGGTTGATGCTGTTCTGTTGGACTCTACAGGTGAAGCTGTTGCTGTGTCTCTTCTCCACAGTCACTCTGCTGCTGACAGTATAGAGGTCATCAGGACCTCTGACTGTCTCTGTAGGTCCAGCAGAGAGGAGGTTTCCCTCACCGTCCAGCCAGAACACCTCAGGTTCTGGATACCAGCCTGTAGAGTTACACTGCAGAACCAGTCCTCCTTTGTTTCTGTTAATCTCTGATAGACTGATGACCAGTGAGGAGGCAGCACCTGGTGATGAACAAAGGTAACATTTTATAACAGGTGTCAGTAATACAATCACCAATAGCTAAAAAGTTGCACAAATCTAAATGTACAACTGTAAATCTAATAACTGAATGTGATGAAACATGTCATCACAGTAACTTTGTCTTTAAAATGATTTTCTTTGGACCACTCAGTCTCTCTGACCTTCAGTTTGCTGTTTCTCACCAGCAGATCAGTCTCTAACATGGAACATTGGATCTTATTTGACCAACTAACAGTTCATCTCTAACCTGATCATGGAGCTGCATGAAGTCAAGTCAGGCACATGAAAACCAGGTGCATGATGTGATACGACTGTACAGAACATCATCTCTGAGAGGAAAACCATCTTTGCTCCATGAACACACGGCTGTGAGGAGCACTGTGTGCACAATGCTTTAACACTCATTCTTGGTTCACAGTCTATCTATCAGTCTATGCTCGCTTGTCAAGTTGACATTTGAGTCTTTGGAAGATGCGGCTGAAATTGACAGCGGCTGATATCTTTCCTTTGACTGAACACTATGAATGATGACCATCTTTTCACTGGCTGTTTGGTTTTAACTGATGCAGTGAAAGGTAATTATTCTCTTGAGAGAACAACATCACCTTGTAAAAGTTTGGCACAGGCCTCATATTATTTAAGTTAGCTAAAACTAGCTGGCTAACCCTTAAGGTTACACACATATAACAACATATAACATCAAGGGAAGAGGGACTAGACATCCTGGTTTACCCAGCCTTTTTTTATGTACATATATCTACAGTTGAGCCGAGCCTAACTGACAACCTAGAATTGTTCCGTTTATGTCATGGTTCTGTGTCTGGTTGTGCCTTATGTTTTGATTTCTATGCCCTTTTGTGTCTTGTCAGTGTCTTCTGTGTTTTTTCCTTTCCACCTTGTGCATGTTTGTCTCCCTCTGTCTGCCAGTGTTATTATCTCCTCTGTGCTTCCCCCTCGTTACCTCACCTGCCCTCTTCTCTCCTCGTCCCCTTATCAGTGTCTGTGCACTTAAGTCTTTGTTCTCCACTCACTCCTTGTCAGTTTGTTGTGTGTGATTCCCCATGACCTCCTGTGTCCTCCTTTATGGTATGTTTTTGGATTTTTGTTTTGTTTTTTTGGATTTTGGACTTTGTAGAATTGGTTTTGTTGCAATTTGTTTAGCATTGTTATTATGCTTCTTTGTTTTATGGTCCTTTTGACTCCTTTAAGTTTGGTCTCTTGGTCTTTTCTTGTATCACCCAACTTTGGCGTTATTAAAGCTCGCTTTTTCTTCTCTCTTATCTTGCCTCCTGTGTGTCTTGCGTTTGGGTCCACCCCTTTTAGTTTTCCTTAGCCGTGACAGTTTAACTAGCCAAAGGGTGTTGGATATGCTCTGAATGCACCATGAACTTTAGCACAAGCGCTATAGATATTTTAATTATGACACACAGTGCGTGTCCACTCACCCACAATGAGCTCAACTACAGATCCCGTGTCCAGTTTCGGAATGTAGCATTTGTATCTTCCTCCATCAGAAGGTTTCACTTTGGACAGTTTCAGTGAAACGTTTCCGTGCTTCAGTTCATCGATGGACACTGATGTTCGTCCTGTGAATGATGGATGTTGGATACGTACGATGTCCTGACCGGCACGTCTCACATGGACAAATATATCATTCAGGTCAGGTCTTGTCCACTCCAACGTCATGGCAACAACATCAGCCTCAGGTTTCAGGTGACAGGGTAAAATGATGTCATCACCAACTGTTGCTACTATTGGCTGAGATGGAGCAATTATCTGAGACTGACCTGAAAAGAAAGAAATAGGGTTATTCATTCTAGCTCTCTTGAAGATTTAATTTTCCTCCACTGTACTGTGCCCATAGCAGCAGACCCTCAATATAAAACAAGTTGAGTGTAAATGAAGGACATTGAACAGAAACCTAGCTGAATCATAAACATCACAATTTCTTCAGTACTACTACCTGGAAAATGAGCAGGATCTTTTTTCGTAGAAACAGAGTTCAATTAGCATTAACTTATCCCCATACAAAGGCCTGATTATGCAAACCTCCAGTCTCTGATAGCGCTTTATACGCCCACAATCAACTCAACTGGTGACATTATTCTCTCCTTTAGAGGAATAGTGTTGGAATAATTAAAGTACCGAAGCCCAAAATGTATTCACAGCACTTTTACCTACTATTTAGTATGTTGATCTGATTTATTATTGTGCTCTAATAAACTGATGTAAATGAAACTGTTACATTGAATGTACATTGGTGTTAATTTTGACAGCAAATTCTGATTTGGTCTTAGTCAGTCTAGTCTTAGTGAGTGGTAAATCTCTCTCTCTCTCTCTCTATTCATTTCAAATGGCTTTATTGGCATGAGGCAACACTGTACATGTCAAAGCAAGGGTTTGGAAATAAAAAATAATAATAAAGGAAAACTATATTTACAATAAATTACTTATAATCTATACTTTTTTTTTTAATTCAAGTTTTTATTGAACTTTTCAAAGGCTTAGTACATGGTAAACTCAACCTCCTCTCCATAAAACAAAACATTCACTCAGCAGACCCAGCATATCCAAAACAAATACAAAAAGGAAAATAGACAAGTGAGACCAATTCAAAAACAATGACCTTGCACATGTACATCAACACCTACAGACAACATTAGCACATCTCCACATACAACACAAGAGCAAGTGATATACAACAAAAATCCTCGTGGGGGACATTGTTTACCTTTATGTAGTCCCAAAACTTGTCCCAATACCCCTTCCCTCTTGTCATCACTCAGTCTAATAAGCATACATCCATAGGATGCAGTTGCAGTCATTGCATAGACCCATTCTTTCACGTGTGGTAACTCTGGTGCCCTCCAGTGTCTTAGAATGACTCGACGCGCTGTTGTTGTACCAACCAATATTACAGAGATGTTGCATTTAGATATATTGGGTAACTGGGATTTATCCCCTAGTAAGCAGAGCTCTGGACTCGGGGAGATTCCTGCCCCGAGCCAGTTACTTAAAATAATTAGTATCTGGGCCCAGAAAGGTCTGATTAAAACACATTCCCACATACAGTGAAGAAGGGTCCGAGTTTTCTCTCTAACACTTCCAACACAAGTCATCACCCTATAGTTTCATCCTATACAGTCTGGATGGTGTGTAGTAATACCTATGTATTATGTTATATTGTGTAAGTTTACCCCTTACCTCTCTCACATATTTACCACAGTCAGCCACAATTCTCATCCATCTATCACTATCAATCTCCCCTCCAAGGTCCCTCTGCCAAATCATCTTTAAGTGATTAGAGTCATTGCCAAGGGAAGAATAAACAACTTTATAAAATAGTGAAGCTTTTCGTTTTCTAGTTGGAAGTTTCATATAATCTATCACTATATTATTCTTAATATTGTATGATTTTGAGGTAATACAGCTCCTTATCTGCAAAAATTTCCAAAAATTGTCTTTACCAACCAAATGAAATTTCTCTAACAACTTATCATATGACAATAATACCCCTTCTTCAAATAGATCATTAATGGTGCCTAAACCACTAGAATGCCACCGTTTCCAATATATAGGTTTCTTCCCCACACAGACATCAGGATTATACCACAACGACGAATATCTTTGTAGAGTGTGTGTAAGTTTAAACATTTTATGCACCCTGATCCAGACATCCCTTGAATGTAGTATAGGATTTGTAATGTTCAACCTTTTTTGTGATAATACTTCCACAGGTTGGAAAGGCAAACATACCTTCTTTTCTACCTCCATCCAAGCTGCCTCCTTCCCTGCCGTATGCCAGTATCTTGCTAATTTGGCCATCTCGAAAGCTAAATAATACAGTCTAAAATCTGGGAGGCCCAACCCCCCCTCCTCCTTATGCGCACATAACTTTCTCAGTTTGATTCGTGGTCTTTTCCCGCCCCATAAAAAATGTTTTATTACATCCAATCATCATCCAATTGTCTAAAAGTGGAGGGTGGTATCTTCATTGATAGCATCATTGCCACATAACTAAACTGTGGAGCAACTATCATTTTTATAACATTAATTTTCCCCAACAATGTTAATTTTAGTTTCCCCCATTTATCAAGGTTTGTTTTTATCTTTTGAAGTAAGGGATAACAGTTTAATGCTACTATTTTGTCCATATCATCAGAGAGTTTAATACCCAGATACTTCATTCCTTCCCGTATCCATCTAAAGTTAAACTTCTCCACCATAAATGATGTACACAATCTGGAGAGAGGCATTGCCTCAGATTTGCTCCAGTTAATGGAATAGCCCGAAAATTTTGAGAAGGATTGTATAGTTTCCATCAGATGTGGTAGGGAACTCTAAGGGGCTTAGATACCACTGCCAAAATGTCGTCAGCATACAACAATAATTTATGTTCAGTGTCTCCTCCCCATACTCCTTTTATTCCAGGATGTGCTCTAACAGACACTGCCAGAACCTCTAAGAAGATGATGAACAATAGTGGACTCAGCGAGCATCCCTCTCGTGTTCCTCGGGTCAAATTAAAGAAGGGGGAGATTATTCCATTTGTCATCACTGCTGCTTTAGGATTTTTATACAGCATTTTTATCCATTTAATAAAGTTAGAGTGGAAACCAAAATGAGATAGGGTGGAGAACAGAATTTGCCACTCCACCCTATCAAAGGCCTTCTCTGCATCCAGAGAAATAGCCGCTATAGGAACATTCTGGGATTGACTTAACCACATTAGGTGTAACAGGAGCCTGACATTATCCGTTGAAGTTCTATTTTTCATGAAGCCAACCTGGTTAGGGTGTATAATACTTGGTAAGACAAGTTGTAAGCGTGTCGCTAAGATTTTTGTAAGAATCTTACAATCAAGGTTAAGGAGACTTATGGGTCTACAGCTAGAGGGGTCCGTTGCATCTTTACCTGTTTTAGGGATTAGTGAGATCACAGCTTCATTAAAAGTTATTCCATTTATGTCTTTAGCAGCAAAAAACTGTGCGTCCCCCTGTTTTATCACTGGTATGGTGTTTGCAGAGATTTTTTCTTTTAACTGTCTAGCTAGTAGTTTACCCATTTTCTCCCCACCTTCATAGAAGTTTGTTTTTAATCTATAAAGTGCATATTCTGCTTTTTTATTATAAATCTCATGTAGAGAATATTTAAGCTTACAAAGTTCTTGAAGTTTTCTGTCCGAGAAATGTTTTGAAAAATCTAATTCCTTATCTCTTATCACTTTTTCTAAATCTTTAATCCTGGTGCAATTCTCTCTTTTATTTTTAGCGGCTTGTGCTATGAATTTTCCTCTTATATATGCCTTGGAGGCTTCCCACACAGTAGTTATTTCTTTAGTGCTGCCGATGTTAATTTCAAAGAAGGTTTTTAAGTCCTCCTCAACTGTCTTTTTGAAGGTTGAGTTCAACAATAATCCAGTGTTTAATCTCCATCTACCTCATCTTTCCGTTTTTAGGCTAGCCTTAATAAATAGCTCAACTGGCGCATGGTCAGTGAGGGAGATTGCCTTTATGTTACAGTCAGCCGCATTATCTGTCAGGGATGTACTGGTCTATTCTGGAATAACTTTTGTGGCAGTGGGAGAAGAATGTAAAATCCTTCACATTCGGGTTTATCAGCCTCCATATATCTATTAGGCCCACATCTCTAGTCAGCATATGCAAGGCCTCTCTTTCCTTAGTCAATAAGGGGGGTCTAAATGAGCTCCTATGCAGTATTGGATCCATAACTTCATTAAAATCCCCCAGCAAGAATAATTTATCCCTCCTTGTTTACCTTGTGGAAGAAACCAGGGTCTCCCTTATTAGGTGCATATATATTGCATAATACATGAGGGACACCTTCGACCACCACTTCAACACAAATAATTCTTCCCGCTGCGTCTTTAGTTTGTTTTAACAAAATGAAACTTATGTTCTTGTGAACTAGAATTAGAAGACCATTACGTTTGTTTGAAAACGAGTTATGAAATAAGTGTCCCACCCATCCCACTTTAAATTTCTCCACCTCCAAACCTTGCATGTGGGTTTCCTGTATCATTGCAATGTCTGCTTGGTTATTTTTTAAATAAGATAGTATCTTCCTCCTTTTGATAGGGCTACTGCAACCATTTATATTCCAAGAAATAAACTTAACTGACCTACTAGTCATATTTTTCCCTTCCTAGGTTAGAAATAAAAGCTAATAATGCAATCAATAGGAAATAAAAGAGTAGAAGGAAAATGGAGTGCTGTAAATATCTGCTGTGACCCTTTGTAGTGGAGAATGTTATCATTTTTGGTTCATTATAATAATTTGTTACCGTGTACTTGCCTATTTTTGAACACTTAAAACAAAGCCACAATTTAACAGTGCAAACTGTAATACTTTAACTATGACTCAATCATAGTTACAATCAATTAATCTCAGTCAATAAGTTATTAATAATGAATCAGGTTGTGTCAACTGAAAATGTCATGTCTCTCTCTCTCTCTCACTCTTTCTGTAAATGTCGCTTCAATTTGGTGGTGTTTTTTCTCCACACGGTTTGTGGACGGTCTGGTTGTCATATGTGAGGTGTGCCCAGTAGGTGATTTGTTAATTTTTAACAGGGGGGACGGTCTAATGGGAGCACCAGCCTGCCCCGACACACCTGCACACCTCCCAAAGGACATTGTTGCAGGACGCCTTAACCATAACTGTGATATTTCTAATTCTACAATTCGATTTTATCCAGTTATCGTCCTTCTCTACCTACTACAATTGTCTTTTTATAACTGTATTAAATATATTATAATAAAACGTTTAAATTGTATGGAGTGGACTGAGTTTATTCAGGCAGGGTTTTCTCATGTTTCTCACAATACACTACAAGCAGGGTTCTTTTAAGTTACATGACCCACATGACCCCTTGGAATTTTTTACCGTCTAAATTCCTTGAAGGACACACAGTGAACATTGTGCAAAATAGCAGAGCCAAACCAACTTATCGGTATTTGCCATCATCAATTTATCGGCTGATTTATAAAGTTTTAAAACCTTATATTTAAAAAGTATAATGCTATATAATGTAACATGCTTGAAGTAATTAAAAATTGGTGTAATGACATAGTTTGGCCATCAGAGTGCGTTTCAACGGGGGATAAAACAGCTGGTGACAGGAAATGTAACAGCTGCCTCACTAATGGTTAAACTATAAACCAGCACAAAAATGACAATTGGCAACATAACATAGCCACCATGTTATGAACAGACACACTTAGAAATGCTGGCAAAAAGTAAGATTTGATTTTTAGAACATAAATAGCCAACTTTTGTGGATCTGGTCATTTTTTTTGTTTTTGTACAAGAGGGAGTCTGCACAGGGTGTTTTATTTTGAAAATTGACCGGATGCTCTGTGCCGTTCCCGTGTCTCTTCCTGTTGGCTTGATCTGCGCTGTGCAGCTTTTTGCAGCTTTCGTGAAATATAAACCGGGCAGCCAGATCGTAAAGCAGGCGCCGAGCTGATCGCGAGGTTAACAAGGGGGATGCTTTTTGGTCATTTTGCTAACAAGGGGGACTTCATCCCAGTGGCAGTTCTAGACCAGTTTTAGTAGGGGGGCCAGGTTGGGGCCGGCTGTTTTGTAAGGGGGCACATACAACCCGGAAAAAAGGATAAATCCCTCATTCAGACAAAGCAGTGTTTACAATTTCAGCAATTTTGATTGGGTAGTAAACTGTTGAGACAATTTATCTCTGCTTTTCCCTTCAGAACAAAATAATTTAAAGAAATCTGTCATTGTGTTACTGATGCAGACTCCCTGTCAGGGGGGCCACAGGGGGGTCCAGACTCAGAGTTACGGGGGCACTGGCCCCTGTTGCCCCCCCCAGAACCGCCCCTGCTTCATCCCCCCCTCAAATCGCCTACTGGGTGTGCCCAGATTTCAACTCTTTGTTTTCTAGCTCTGACATTTCTGTTGCTCATGAGGTAACGTCATGCCGTTGCCCTTGGGCCGGCTGCACTGCAAACCGTTAACGCTAGCGTCTTGCTAACGAGCAAAATCAGCTGAAATCCGCCAAAGCTGTGCAACTAACTATCATGTGAACAACCTAACTCTCGTGAAAACGTCCACCAAACTGTGCAAAGTTCTGCAGGCTCGTCTTTGTTCTCCTTCTGTGTAAATGCTGCTGCCTGTTTAGCTTGCCGCGTCTTTTTAAAGTGGCTCTGCTGTAATCTGCATCGGTCAACCTGCCCTGAAAAGATTCGCTCTGATTGGATCTCTTCTCCATTCGTCCCCCCCCGAACATTTTCATCTCGTTTTAATTCGTTGACTATAGTATCAGTTATATTTTCGTCACAGTCTTCGTCATCATATCAGACTTTTTATTTAGTTTTCATTTCGTTTTCGTCCGTGAAAAAGGTTCGTTGACAAATGTTTTTCGTCATAGTCTTCGTCAATGAAATTAACACTGGTGTACATGTGTGTGTGAGTTACCTGAACACAAGTGTGCTAGGAGGAGATGGAAGAACAAAACACTGAGGGGTCTGAGTGGAGACTGAAGTCCATTTCCCTGGATAAAAGAACCCAACATAGTGAGACATTACTGAAAAATTCAGATGAACTAGTTTGGTCAAAAACAAAGTGATTCCTGTAAAGTAAATGAAATTGTCAGAAGGCTAATTGTTATTCTGGGTAAAGAGGTTTCTGAGGGGGCAGTGCATGGAACTCCGAAACTTGATCAGTTGTATCTTAAGCATGACCAAAAGTGACCACACGTCAGAAGATCAGAATATCAAGCTGAGTTCAATGATAGACAGAGAGCAGCTTCATCACAGATACAGAATTTGTTAAATAAACAACACAAGACTCCAATCAGCAAAATAAGGCTGTCCTGTAGTGTCCCAGAGGACGAGTAACAATTTATAAAACACTATGCAGGATGGAAACAAGGAGAAACACTTAGGAGGGGTTTAGGGATACGAGAATTTCACAGAGGATTATTGAAAAAGTCCCAGTTTTGGGTGAATCCAGGTTACTTTCAGTAACACTGGGGTTTATGTAAAGAGCTGAGCAGGAGAAAGAATGATACCACAGTGTTTCAAAGCCTCAGTGAAACATGATGGCGGGAATATTCAAGTTTGGGGCTGTTTTTGGACTCCTGCACAGAACTGACTGCAGAAAGATTTGTACTTAAACATGATAATGAGCCTAAACAAACCTCAAAGCTTCCACACAACAACTGAAATAACTTAAGTGCATGCTGTCATTAAAGTAAATTAGTATGGACAAAGACAGTTAAAAGTAACCTGGTCTCAGACAGTTGGACCTACATACACTATATATATATTGTTTTCATACACATTTTACATACATGTTAACAACTGCGAAAACAAATAATGACAACAACATGTACTGCAGTTTAACTTTCACTTTTGACAACACGGAGGTCATGCAGAGTTACAGAGCATTACTAGAGACCACACAACTCTAAATGAAGACTGGTAAAGAAATCAGTAAAGTAACATAGTGTTGTAGAATATTACATAGTTGAAATAAGATTAAAAAAGAGATATATAGAAAATAAATTTCAAAAGCAAAACAATGTAGAAGACGACGTACCTGCTGCATGATGTCGGTTACTTTATCAGACTATACAGCCCGAGTCTGTAAATCATTGACAGGCTGTGACTTTATCTCACTCTGGTTTATCAGTGGCCAACCACTCATGTATAACATGTATTTTGTTTTTCGTGTTTTTTTGTGAAATAAGGTTCGCTATCAATACAACATTATTAAGAGAGCCTTCATGTTTAGCAGAATCATTTGTTAATCTTTAAAATCTGCACCAGATGTAATGTCATTATTACAAAAATGGATTTAAGACTGAAGCTGACAAAATCTTATATTCAAACATAATAAAAAAAACTAAAAAATAAGCCAGGCTATAAACACTGCGTGGTCATTGGCTCTGCTTTCCTAAGCTTGGTCTAACTTTTAGTGTCTATGGCAATGATTGAACTTTGAGCCTGTTGTCAGGTAATCACCAGTATAAGATTATAGAGCCCCAATCAAAACTACCAGTTGTGTTAGCAATTTAAGGAGGCAGGTGTTCCTGGAGAAACTTCCAGCTTATTTGTAGAAGTCAGAATTGTACATTTTCTTTTTTTCCTTGTATTATATTAAACAACAAAGCCAAAACATAAGGTGGCTCTATTTTACAAAACTCAACATTTCACTACTTCATCATTGTTGTTAAACTTGTGTTCAGACTTTCAGGGCCAGCATACATCAGTCTTTTATTCAGTTTTTCTATTATCCTGCTTTGTACAGCAGTTTTTCACTGTGTGTATGTGCAGCATTACTGTAAAGTACCTGACTGAAATAAGAGCCATTTTGTTCGACATGACGTATTCATTCATTCATCAAATCAACTCTTGCCTTTGTTAATTGTGGTGGTTCAACAAGTAGTGAACCACCACAACAGTAGTTCTAAAGACACACCTCCAGCTTCTGTTCAACTTCTAGATTCATCATGCTCTACAAGAGCATCTTGTGGCCATAAGGTGTCATATCAGTTCTATTATGAATTTAATACATGAAGGATCATTGTGCATGACCAACAGTTACGTAACGTTTAGTGGCTAACTCTGACTGTCTTTTAAAATGCAGAGTTTAACATTCTGTTTTACTTGTTATTGAGTATTTATTCTACATTAAAGGACTACTACTGTTTCCTCAGTTAATCTGACTGGATCTGTGTACTGAATACGTTCATCATCACGGGGACAATTTATGTTTCGCTAAATAGCTTCCTGGGATTCTTGCAGAAGAGAAGTTATGGAATGCATTTTCCACAGGGGTTTTATCCAAAGCACTTCACGATTAGACACCACTCACTCAACATAGCAGCAGGTTACCATGCACAGCTTGGCTTAACAATTTAGAGCAATATGGGTTTTGGTATTTTACACAAGGTCTCAGCCTCCCCAGGTTAAACTAACTAAGAGATTCTTAAGCCAACTGCAGCATCAGGGATGGTCATCTGTCTTGAGTGAGTGTATGTAACTGAAGGACTGACTGATCATGTTAAAGAGACTGTGACTCTCTCACACTCTCGCATCAACATCAGAAATAACTACAGGAAGAGGAAGTTCTCAGTAACACTCTTCAGCTGTGGTTCAGTCTGACAGTCAGTCAGCAGGAAGGCAACATGAAGGTCACATCTCTCTGCTTCAGACTGTGTGAGTCTCAGGTTTTCTTCTTTTCCTCTAAGTTTTAAATCCTAAAGTTGAATGTTAAGGTTTTAGATCAAACCATCTGTGTCTGATATTTAACTTTGCTCCTGTTATTGTCCAGTAATGCTTGAATGTATTTTGCTGGGGACACAAGTTCAGGGGAGTTCTACTCAGAAAAGTGGTGAGTGAGATTAGAAATTACTAGAATATATTTTACAAAAGGTTTGTCAGTTTATTCTGCCAAAATTCTGAGACACTTAGATTTCACTGATCTTGTTTCATCTGTATTTACTAAAGACATCATAAACTTCCCATTCTGAATATTAATTTGCAGACATTATCATCTTTTTCTTGGTTTCAGATACAGTTTTTCTTCATATCGCTCCAAACAGACAGCAGTACTTCAAATATGAAGCTGTCACTTTTCATTGTGAGGGGAATGATAGTTCAATTCAATTCAAAGGGCATACAAGTACTAAGGAATCTGGACCAGAATGTAATATTAAGAAGACGTCAACAGGGTCTTCCTGCAGAATTGATAGAGCCTATTCAGTAGACAGTGGAGAATACTGGTGTGAGACTGCAGAGGGAGAGAGGAGCAACACTGTCAACATCACCATCACTGGTATGATTGTGTTGTGTTTTTATAACCAACACATACTGTCAATATCTTGAATTTGTTTATATCTTGTATGTACAGTAACATACTAGACACTCAACTGATATATTCATTATTCTCAGATTAACCAGACTGTAAATTCACATAATCAACATATTATTTTACCGTGTTTTTCTTTTCTTTTCTTTTTTTTACAGAATCATGGAAAAAATATTTAGAATTTTTTTTGAAATGTTCAATCATTACAACTTCATGCAGCCTTGGGAAATATAACATGTGGTTTGAATCCATCTCTGTGCAGACAATGCACTGCTATATTTTGACATTTTTGTATTCAAAGTATTTGTCTTTGATGTTTTCCATTCTGTGAATGTCTCCACCTAATCCTACATTTTATGCTTAGCCTATGTCTCGTATCTGCATCTTGTATCTCCCATTTTAGCCAATTCTCCTCCAATTCTCCCCAGTCTTATATTGTGAGTAATAGAAAACAAAGACTAATATAACATTTTTGTCATCATGTTGTCCAGATGGCTCTGTGATCTTGGAGATTCCTCTTCTTCCTATTTGGGAGGGCAAAAATGTGGCTCTGCACTGTAGAAACAAGACAACCTACCTCGAGGCTGATTTCTACAAAAATGATGTCCTCATGGAGAGCACTTCTCCAGAAAAAATGATCATTAATAATGTTAAACTTTCTGATGAAGGACTCTACAAGTGCAACATTCCTGGTGTTGGGGAATCACCTGGAAGTTGGCTGGCTGTCAGAGGTGAGATGTGACACTGTTACAAAACAGCACAATGAGGATATTTTGCAGGTTGTATGGTCAGGATGGGCGATGATGATACACAGTGATGATACCGTTGCTTAAGAAAAATCTAGTTTTTTTAAGCTTGGTAGAAATTTAGAAATGTTGCACAACGCATGCCAGTGTGACCATCTGTGCTAATGTAATATGTATTTGAAAAGTAAACCCAAAAATTCCACGGACTGTTCATCACCTGAGCTCACTTCACTTCATCAACATTATGTTTATTGGTTTTGTTACAGCAAATCCTGATTCTACCACCTCTACACCCCCTCATAACGAGACCCTTCAAAATAACTCCGACTCCCCTCATGTGCTCATCCTGCTGTTGGTTGCTGTCACCATTGTGATGATGGTTCTGGTTCTGCTGGTGGTGGTGGGATTTCTTCATCTTTGGAAACACAGAGGTATGTACAACGAGCTACCACACTATAACATGTTTATCGAAAACAACTGCTCAACACTAAAACAAGTCAATAAAGCAGAAAGAACATATTACAACTTACCTTTTACACTTACAGGTAAACATATTGTGTGGCTGCACCACAAGGTCTTTAGGTAATATTAGGTTATATCATGTTGAAGAATTACTCTGCCTATGAGATTTCAGAATATCATGTTCATATCATGCTTATGTGCATTTTAACGTTGTGTTATTTTTTGGTGACTTTTTCACTTGTCTCATATTTGTACATGCTCTGTCATTAAGTTTAACATTGAAGGATCATTGTTGTGTAAAATGCAGCTTAGACTACACAGGATTTTAAAGAACATTCTACTCTGTCAGATCAAACTTTACATTCCTTTTATTTTCTTGGCTCTTTGTATCCATATTGTTTGCTTTCTTATCAGCTTCCTCAAAAACACAGAGAGCAGCATCACACTCAACAGAGGACAATCATCCTGGTGAGTGAACCATATACATACGTGTGTATTTAGTACTAACATATTTATACACACACACACGCAAAATATTGTTATAACAGTAGAAATTTATTGCAATAACAAGATACGTTTGTATTTTGTGTGCATGTTTATACATACATTTTTATGTACAGTATGTCTATAATATTATGTGTTTATTAATGTTAACAATATATTGTTATCCATTTAAGCATAACATTTGTTTGTGTCTACCTGTTGACCTTCTTCTCGCTGGTATGTTAATATGTATTATTTAAATGTTTTACTTTTTTTCCTGTCTTTTCACAAACATCATCTTTTCCGTTTCAGTGTCTGGGGATGATGTTGTAGATGATCCAGATGGTGTAACGTACGCAGTCGTCGTCACAAAACAGAGGACGAACACAGGTTCACTTGACTTCATGTTGACTTTAATAACGAGAGTTGCTTTGTGTCACTGTTGTCCATTTTGAAAGTCGTGGTTGAGCTGCTGTTACCAGAAACAGAGACCTGCTCCACAGCAGCACAGATGAATTATTTTCAGTCCTCTCAGCGTGTATGTGGTGTTTTGTTTTAGACACAGCTGGTAGTTTGAGCCTCCACCTCGAGACAAACCACAGCAGAAACCCACAGAGTGGGCCCCTCATCGCTTTATACTGTCCGTATTTAAAATTAGCTCTTTTACTTCATCTGTCAGTCTTACTGTTGGTTTCTCTGCTTCAGATAAGGATGCGTCCTCACACCAACTCGTCTACTCTGCTGTGACCATAAATAAGACCCCAAAAGCTCCTGAACCTGGTTCGTATGCGATGTAATATAAATGCTGACAATTTAAAGCATTTCACATATTTTCCAAAAAAAAAAACTCTCTGCACAGTTAAGTGATGAACCAAAATCTTCCTCTAGAACAGTGACAGAGCTGTGACATTTTATCTTCATACTAATACTTCAGCACAGAAACAAAGTACATTTTGTTTTAGTGTCAAACCATCAGATGACAGCTTCTTTACTCAGGCTGTGAGCCTCCTTAATTCATCCTCAGCACTCCACTATGGAAAATAATCCAATCTGGGCAACTTTGAATCAGAACCAGTGACACCAGTTATACAGAGAAATACTCCAAAATAGCAACACCAGACCAACTCTGCATATTTTTTGATTAAACCTAGAAAAATGGACACAGCTAATAAATAGCAATTAATCAATACTTTATGAGTCTTTCATGACAGTCAGAAACATAAAAGGAATAATACTCACATTTTGTTCATATATTTCTTATAGAAATCTTTATGGCAGATTGTAATATTCCCTCAATACTCAAAAATGACATGAAATCTTTTCAGTTTCTTCAGCAGAACCAGGATTATCCAGCTCCACAGGGACCCTGAATCCTACAGATGCCACAGACCCAAATTCAACTGAGTCTGACGTTCTCTATTCTGTTGTCCAGATGGTAAGACTGATGAGAATTCTAGCCTCCAGCAGCACCGTCCTCCGAATTGGACTGATTTTTCTTTCTCAGGCTTATTGAGCTCCATGTACGTCAAAGCTACATGACATGCTCCTCTGTTTAAAAAGTGCTGTCCATGAAAGATCAGACAGGCAACTGGTTTTGGAACTGAAAAAGTCCATACGCGTTCACTTGTAAAAGTGAATCTGCCATCCATAAACATTCCCTTTAAAGATCCCAAACTGTGTTTGACTTCATTAGTCAGCCCAATATTTAGTCCTCTGAATAACATGTGATGCATGGCTTCAGTTTTCTCTACGATTACCATGATGGAGTCTCCTTCCCAAAATGACCCTCTAGCCTTCCATGGGAATTTAAACGTTTAGGCATCTTCCACCATTTGGCGTGGAGGTCAAACTCAGGTGTAGTGTTTTATGGTGGCTTGGGTGTCTGCTAACTTTTGACACCCTCACAGTTGGAAACCAACTCCTGGACCTTCACTCACACAAGGAAAACCAATCAGTCATCGCTGAATCTAAACTGAGTAAACTCAAAGATCAGAATGTGTTGCCATCCAGATACCTCACGTCAATTCAAGCTTTCTTATGCTCAGCATCTTTCATTGGAAATTATCTCAAGACTCGGTTAAAGTATATATTCTAAGATGATCTTTATATATGAGGGTGCAGGTGTCATGGTGTGAAGTGAAGTTTTGTACTTACGTTTTTGTTTTTCGGTCATGTGATTACATCCAGGCAGGTACTATTCAGTTAAAATGACCTGAGATATGGCTGAAACCTCAGAGAAAAGCTGAGAAATAGAACACTGAGTTTATTGTATTTCCACAACAAATCTACTCTTTGTGTTTTTGTCTCACAGGTCAGAAAGACACCTGAGTGAAGAACAAAGGAGAGAGTGATCTGTTGTGTTAATGTCTGCAGGAGAAAAAGTAGCAAATAATAATTGTAGATTTGTTGTTAAGTTGTATTTGTGTATTTGTTTTATTTGAGTATGATATACACCAACATTTTTTTTATAAAAGTTATTTTAAAACATCATCACTTTAACAAAAATCTGGAATCCAATATTATTTTACGTACATAAAGCTTTTACATATCACAGTGTTGCATTATGGTTTGTGTATTGTCGTTGACAAAAGTTAAATAAATGTAATAATCATGTACACTTGCACTTTGTGGAACCTTAAATTGAATTCTAAACTTTAATATATTTTATATTAAACAAGAGTGTAAATGTAGTTAGATCCGGTCAGACAGAAGAGTTGTTCTCTCAGTGTCACAGTTAAACCACACGGCTCTATCTGATCTGTCTGTTCACATTTGTGAAGACGCTGTTCAGTCTGCTGCTCACACTGTGGTCAACCACCACATGATACATTTACACTGGTTTGACCCGAAGCAACTGAAATAAATGTATAGCCACACCGATGCACTCCTAACCCTGTCAGAATAATTAAAAGACAATACATTTTCCTCAGCTGTTAAATACATACAGCCCTAACAAGCTTCAGTGTTCAGGGTTGGAGCCTGTGCTGTATATACTGAATATAATTAAAAACTGATAATATATATTTCAGCCGAACAATGTCCAGGTTATCTTTCAGATTTCCCTATATTTGGGATTATCTTGTGACTGGATCATTTTATCTGAAAAAAATAATTAGAACATATTCATAGTGAGCTTTCTTTAAGACAACGACACTTTATAATGGTATAAATCGACTTGCAATATTACAAAGCACAACAGCAATAGCTAAGCAAAAATCAATTGTCAAGAAGATCCTGAAGACAGCTTTAACTATTGTCAATGTACATTTGTGTTGCACACCAAATATTTTATAATATAAATATTCAATCCAGCAACAATACATAAAAAAAAAACTTCCAGAGTAATCTAACTTTGCATATTGGGTTTACTTTACTCTTTGTTGTCATAAAGGTTTAACATTTGACATTTCAGGATTAGATTTTGCCTTAAATAGGATCTTAAGTGACACCTACCATAATACAGATTTAGATCCACCAAATTTCAAACAAGTCATGTTTTGAACAGATTGATATACCACAAAAAAAGAAAAATGATAATATTTGATTCAATATTCATACAAAAGAAATACATTTTGATAGAAATTGATGTGACGTCCTCTTTACTACTTACTAAAATGTGTTTTCATTCAAACACACCCAAAAATGGGAACATGCTGCCCTGCAGGACACTTCAGGTGCAACCACTATGAACAACTTGGGGTTTTGTGTCACTTTGACAGGAGGAGCATTAACTGGACAGGAAGAGGAAGTTCTCAGCTACATACTTCATAATTGTTATTCAGTCTGATACTCAGTCAACAGGAAGACAGCATGGAGGTCACAACTCTCCTCTACAGACTGCGTGAGTCTCAGGTTTTCTCCTGAGTTTTGAATTCAAACCATCAGTGTCTGATATTTAACTTTATTCCTGTTTTAATTCAGTGATGATTGAATTTCTTCTCCTGGGGATACAAGTTCAGGACAGTTCTACTCAGAAAAGTGGTGAGTGAGAAATAGGAATTCTGAAATTCTTTTTAACATTATGTTTTTTTTTAGTATTATGGTTTCTTTCTAATCAACGAACATTGGATATGACCTTTTAAATCAGTGTGTGTATCTATGATGTAATATAGATTTCAGTTTTATGTAATGTAATGAATTAATGGCTGTGTTGCTACCAAATACCACAATTCAAAGCCACACAGAGTTAGATCTTGTTTAATCTGTTACACTAACAACATAATGAAATT
>CAEMYA010000833.1:111569-122767 GCA_903131615.1 Diplodus sargus | reverse complement strand
ATATACTGTCTGTCTCTCTGACTGCCTGCTCGTCTGTTGTCAATGGACTTGGTCAATCTGATTGGTCAGATGGCTGCTGAGCCACAGGTAGACGCTGCTCAGGTGAACGGAGCTGAGATGAAAGTCAGTTTGCGTTCACTAACTCAGTCCACCCAGTGCGTGTTTGTCTCAAATCCTCCTCACTGCAGCTCTGCATCAATGTTTGGGGAATTATTAGGTCGACTTTAAAAGCGGTTCAGATAACGTGCCAAATCACGGATCAACTTCGTTCAGTTATACCACTATCTGGTCAGTTTACATTAGTGACAACAGCAAATTGGACAGAGAAAACTTGACATGCACATACATGATGCACCTGAGCTTAAGGTTAGCTTACCAGTTAACAGTTGGGGTGATGGTCGTAAAGTGAAACTAAATTGGATGTGTTGCCGCCTCTCGCAACAACTTTCTTCTCACAGCTCCTGCAGATGGGCTGCCATCCTCAACCAGCTGTCCCTGAGCATTCTTATAATTACAAGAATACAACCAGACTGCAGATTTGGTTCTCTTTGAAGGCGGAAAAATGCCGTGAGGGCCGCTACTGTCACGTTCTCCCTCCGCCATGTCTTCTTCACTATATAACAAGTGATGAAGACAGAAGAAGAAGGCATGCGCTGGGTGCAAATAACCATGTACCCCCGTATGATAACTGCTTAGCACCAAACAGACAGTTAGCAGCTAGCTCATAAAAAAAAAAAAAAAACAGCACAAAATTATTGTTGAAGCTGCTCCGTTTCAGCGTGACGTGACTATGGGCCTACAAAAGCTGCTCAGTGGCGTTTTAAAGACAAAATGGCTCGACTTGACGGCTTTAAAATTATCTGGATCTTCCATGTTGTGGGACCAATAGATCGTGCGCACAGGACTTTTGGTGACAAAGATTGTTTACTTCCAGTTTAGTGCCCACCTACCATGAATACGGATAAAATAATGGAAACTCTTGTAGACTTTTCCGAATTTTGTTGGACCGAATGGCTCAAATTTGTGGGGGATGTGACACTCCCAAAAAAATTATACACAATTTTACACCTGTTTCAAAATGTAAGCTTATTGGAAAAAGTCTTCTTGGGCCAAAATGCATCACGTGATGTATAATGACACAGCTTTGCCACTACAAAAGTTGGCTTCAAAGCCTGCCGCGCTTTCTCGGAGCTTGTACAGATCTCTGTTACCCAACACTTTAACCATAACTCTATTCATTAAAGCTAAGGTTAGTTATAATGGCACATATAAGCTTGATGTCTGTCACCACTCGCTGACCAACAATTGGATTAATGCAGCTTTAAAATTCAGCTGAACAAAAAAAAATATTAAGAAGAATAAATAGTGAGACAGCCACAGTGTAGCTCATTATCCCTTTTGAGATTCGATTTTAAAAAACTATTGAATGAGTACCTTTCATGAAAAGATTAATTTCAGAAGTGTAAATGTAATTTATTTGCTAGACTACACAGTCATGGTCCAGTGACGCCCCAAACCAGCCATTTTGTTAATCTTTAAATACCACTACATAGGCTTATGGTTTCTCTCTCTGACTTGTACAGCATTCATAAGTGATAACTGGCACTCCGTTTTCAGTAGGCAAGACCTGGCAGACCAACCGATCCTTCTATAATAGAAATCCAGTCTGGAGTAATATCCTGGGGGACGTAGTCAGCTCAGTGTCAAATTCTACCTTCATATGAAAATGGACTAGGGCTGGGTTCACACTACACCATTGGTAGTAGTATTCTCTTCTCAACCTCATTTTTAGCCTTCATATTTTGGTAAACTGGCGGCATAAAAAAGTAAGGCACATTAAAGTGAGCAGCTCCCGTTTGCGTTGTAGTATAGATAGACCAATTATCAACCTGGCCTAACAATGCCAATATTCAGCATTCTATCCAGTTGTCTGTATCTGTATTTTTGGGTCTGGTTGCAGATAAAATCAATTTATGTAAAAATGCACTATTTTCGCTTGTTCTGTAATCAACACTCCATGGTCTTTCTCGTGTCTTTGGCTACACGTCAAAAGTAATAGCCTATTAACACTGAATAAGTGTATGGTAACCTGAAATGGAAACACTCAAGTAAAGTCCTTCAAAATTGTACTTAAGTACAGTAATTGAGTAATTTGTACATTTCATCTCTGGTTATTCTAAATTCTGACACTAAAATTTTTCTTACTGCAAATGTTTATCAATTCCAAATATTGATTATTGGTTTCCTTGATTACTACTAATAATATCTACAATAATATTAACTACCATAACATAAAAACATGTAATTCGATGCCTACAATGTAACCATGATTGTACAGTGAAATATGGGACAGGGCCAAGTGTGTGTGTGAGAGTTGTGAGGAAAATGTGGAGATGAGTTAAATCCGAGCAGTCATTACGTAGAGTTTATTGAACAAAACATTGAAAACTTTCAACTTGACTGTGCATGTGAGTAGACAACAGTAACTGTGTAGGCTTAACATGTACATGCAGTGCAGGTTAAATTGCATTGTGAGCACAAATACAAAAAGTTTGTGTTCCAATTGCCCAAAATGTCCAGTGTGCTTCAAACTGTCTTTATGCACCACACCATGGAACTTTACAATATGAATCTAAACATTTCTCCACATGGTCTCACACAGCAGTGTAGACAGAAACAAACTAACACAATAATCTGATTAACTTTGTATCTTCAAAAGGCCTGAAGTGCTCCACAAGTGAAGCCAACAGCATCACATGGGCTGAATATTTAAGCTTTCAAAGCATGTAAAGGCTCAAGGGACAGTCATGTGAGAACAAAAACATGCACGCGCGGGGACACGGACAGACGCACGCACGCACGCACAAACTCTCTTATTGATATGCTAAAGACAGACATGTTTCTGCACGTGTGTGTTGTATACTGTGTGAGATCTTGGTTATGTATGTGAAAACACGCAACCTATGGAGCATTTTAGATGCACTACCTGGTCATCAATGTTGTTGTGGCGCCAAACATTTAGCAAGCCTTTAACTGGACCGCTCCGAGACAGCAATGTGTGTAAACAAAGAAGCAACTCTACTGTGAAGTTGGCAGGGATGGCAGATGACAACATCATTTCCCAGCCATTGGTCTTTGTGGAGACTCTGACTAAAATAGATAGTCTAATCAGTTCCTGCCTGTCTGACACAGGAAGTGTGAAGGGAAAGTTGCTGACTTGCTGTCATGATAAACAGTCTTGTGGAGAGCACTGGCTCCACCGGCTGCTCTCACACACAACAGCTCTTTTCTCAGGTGGATCTGGATTCTCATGTCTGCTGCTTTGTACTCTAGCTGCCACAAACATATCAAGTGATCTCTACAAGTGCTTCAAATACAATTCGAATGATTCTTTCTGAACTACTGCTCTAACAACAGCTATGAAATGTCAAGAGTATAGAGTGAAGCTGTGTCTCCCCGCTAAACTGAATAACTAAGTAGAAACAATCAGGAACTAATCAGGACCTCCACTCTAATCCAACAGTAAGACTGGCTGTGTCTGAGTCAAATATAAATGTCCCGATGACCAACACTCATGTTTGGTGATGGAAACAGACATCAGCATCACACATTTATCCCAGCTGGATAATTGGCATTTCGGAGCACAAATGCAGGATTTATAGAAACCGGTAGAAAAAAAACATCTCCATCCAGATGGGCATTTAAGCACCGTTTCAGAGATAATCTCTGTTCATACAACACACCTGAAGTCACTGCTCTTATGGACATTTATCTACATTGGGCATGCACTTGCCATTGTAAACCAGATTGTGTTCTGTGGTTAGTTGCTTGATTACAGAATTGACAATGAACTAGGCAGGTAACATGACTGCTCTTCACTCAGTCTTCTTGGATAATTTGTAAGCAAAGCATTGTCAGCACCTGTTTTTGTGTCTTTTCCATCATTGTATTATCCATTATTATCTGTGTATATGTCCGTTTTGTCTTATTATCAGTCTATTGCCTCTTCAGGTACGATGTTGTATTACAAGGACTGGATAGGCTTGCACTGCCTGGTTAGCTTGCTAACTTCAAGAGACAAGCCTATCCAGTCCTTGTAATACAACATCGTACCTGAAGAGGCAATAGCCTGATAATAAGATAAACAGACATTTCACCATGTGTCAGTCGCCTCCACTATTGGTGTTGTTGTAGTTACAACAGCTACAACAACAACAAGAGACACATGGAGGCACCAATACCTATATAGGCTTATGGTTCCTCTCTCTGACTTGTATTGCATTCATAAGTGATTGCTGGCACTCCGTTTTCAGTAGGCAAGGTTCTGAAACACAACATTAAACATGAAGCTAAAAATCAGCATCAGGATTTAAAATCTGAGTTTTTCATACTGCTTCATCATGTATATAATAAGCATCATCTCCACACTTATAATGTTAAAGGCTGTGGCACGTCGCTCATCTTTGGCTTCAAAACATGCAGCACCACAAAATAAACAGCGAGAAGGCTTTTAATAAAAGAACTGCCTGCAAGTTTTTACAAAGTCATAGCTTCAGATAAAATTCAACCACTCAATAAATTCTAACCAAAGACAAATTCTCAGCTCATTTCTCCGTGGGGAGGTGGGGTGATTTTAGCATTAAGTGCAATTGTCAGTTTATTAAACCCAGAGCGTAGAGTATTTTCACTTGTAATCATTATAGTGGAGACACATGGTGTTGTTGTAGTTAGTTTACACAAACTACAACAACATCAATAGTGGAAGTGACAGACACATGGTGAGTTAAAGGTTTTTGCCATTCAACTGTGGGAGCCACCTGGCTCTGCTGCCAGGGACGGACGCTGTTTTTTTGGGCAGAAATGTGACGAAGAGTCGCATCTGAAACTTTCACACAGACTACGATGTGGAGAATCGGCACATGATTTTCTTTCTTTCTTTCTTTCTTTCAAGTCACAGGCATCAAATACAACACAATGACACAAACGTATATGTAGGTACCTACATAGAAGACTAATAGAATATTGTAAAGAATAAAAATATAATTTATATGTATAAAATATTTGTTTACAAGTTATACATATATGGTATGTAATTCCCCAAATAGAAGAAACATAAAAACAGTATCTTGTACCAAAAATGTGGTTTCTCATCCTTATCTTGTTTGAATCACAGTCCTTCAATTCCAATGAATGAACAAAGAAACATAACTATATATATCCAAAGAAGAAGAAACAAATAAAAGTGCTTGTAGCAGTTTGGCTTCATATCATCACATTAACAGTCAAGTTCTCTTAACAGGGATATAGTAACTAATAAATCAGTAAACATTTGTGGATATTCCTTTAATTCATTATCTTAACAAAATCTGGTCTTAGAGGTTTGACATATTGCATCCATTTTTCTTAGTGCTGTGTCTTTTGGTCATCTTTGGTTTTCCTTTCGTTTACTTAGCACCACAGCCGGATAATAATGGTAGAAATAAAGTCCCTGGCGGTTCAGAATAATCTCCTTCTTTTTCCATACTTTACAGAGGACTTCTTTTGTTTTACACCGCTATAACTAATAAATAATACCTGGTGTCACAGTGGTCTGGATAGTACGGTGGATAGAGCCACTATGCACCTCCTGGTGGCAGAGACCTGAGATACCTTCACACTGGAGGCCTGCAGGAGAACTGCTAAGTGTTCATGAAAGAACTATCAAAAATAGTCTGCAGCCACAGACTGAGGAAAGTGTGTGGGTTTGTAGGTTGTTGAACAGAAAAGTGGCACGGTCCTCCATCTGCTCCAAGTGACTTGAGAAAACCATTTAAGACCTTTTATTTAACTTTAAATGTGTTTTTGAGTGGTTTTCCTGTATTGTTGGTTGTATGTTGGTTTATAAGAGTTTATTGTCCGAATGGCCTGAGGGAAGAGGCTCCTCCATGACACTGTATAGGCACTTGCCAGAAGGCAGCTTCACAAACAGTTCATGGTTGGGGTGGTGAATTTCCGTCATGATCCTAGTCGCTCTGGACCTGCACCACCTTGTGTAAATGTCCTGATTGGTGGCAGGACAATGCAGTTCTAGTGATGTGCTCAGCACATCGGATAACTCTGGAGAGATTTCCGGTCCCGGGGACTGCAGTTGCCATACCAGGCGGTGACGATTCCAGAGATGACAGACTGGATAGAGGCAGAGAAGAAGGTTTTCTGCAGCCCTGAGAGATCTTAAATTTCCTCAGACGTCTGAGTGGGTGGATGGATGGATGGATGGATGGATGGATGGATGGATAGATATTAGTTTTATTTACAGTGATAATTTAAAGCACAATGAATTATGTGTGTGTTTTTGCGCAAGCGTTGTACAGTCTGATGGCACCAGGTAGGAATGATTGTCTGTGCCATTCCTTAGGGCAGCAGGGTTGAATCAGTCTGTTGCTGAAGCTGCTCTTGTGGAGGGGGTGAGAGATATTGTCCATGATTGCCAGCAGTTTTGCCAGCATCCTGTCCTCTGCCACCTCCTCCAGGGTGACAGGCAGAGAGTCAACAATAGACCCTGCCTTCTTAACGAGTTTATTCCGTCTGTTTGTGTCCTTCGCCTTGATGCCTGCACCCCAGGACACAACAGTGAAGAAGATGGTGCTCGCAAAAACAGACTGGTGGAACATCTGGAGCATCCGGTTGCACACATTAAAGGACCTGAGCCTCCTCAGGAAGTAAGGCCGGCTCAGGCCCTTCTTGTAGACTGCCTCTGTGTTTATAGTCCACTCCAGTTTATTGTCCAGCGCCACACCCAGGTATTTGTATGAATCCACAATGTCAACGTCTGTCCCACCGATGCAGACTAGAGAGGCTGTTCCTCCTTAAGTGTTCATTTGGTAATGCCTCGCTGCATTGTGAGTATGCAGCTGTTTTTATCTGTAAGCCTATAGTGAAAATGACAGAGAAATAAGCAGATTCAGCGCGCTCACTCAGAAAGTCTGGCTGAGGACGGCTGTGAGCCGATGCTTATGCAAGTAGCCTCCTGTGGTAACGTCACCACAGGAGCAGAGTCAAAATCTTGTGCTTTAGGAACGCGAACTATTCCTGTATTACTGTTCTGAAAAAGAGCCAAAGCGAAAAAAATAAGCCACTTTCAAACTCCAGCTTTTCAGGCAAGTTTCAACACCAATATGCATGATTTAACGAGAGAAATTGCGATTTCTGGGTGATGAGGAAAGTTAAAGGCAGAAAGAGCTTAAAAAGGTGAAAAAAACGACTGAAAAGGTGGAAAGTGAAAGGCAAAAAGAGCTTAAAAAGATGAAAAAAACGACTGAAAAAGGCCAAAAAGTTGCAGAGTATGAGGGCAGAAAGAGGTTAAAAAGGTTGAAAAAGGAATGAGAAGATGTAGAGGCAGAGAGGCGAAAAAGCTCATGAAGGTTTAAAAGGATGAAGTAAGAGAGCCGAAAAAGCATAAAAAAGGTCAAGAAGGATGAAAAGCTGTGGAGTAAGAGGGCTGGAAGAGGTTAAAATGGTGAAAAAAGGCTAAAAAAGGATGACAAGTAGTCGAGTAAGGGGGCTGGAAAAAGTTAAAAAGGTGAAAACATATGAAAAGCTGTCGAGTAAGAGGGCTGGAAGAGGTTAAAAAGGTGAAAAAAGGATGAGAAGATGTAGAGTCAGAGGGCCGAAAATGCTTATGAAGGTTTAAAAGGATGAAGTAGGAGGGCTGAAAAAGCATAAAAAAGGTGAAGAAGGATGAAAAGCTGTGGAGTAAGAGGGCTGGAAGAGGTTAAAAGGCTGAAAAAAAACTGAAAAGGCCAAAAAGTTGTATAGCAAGGGGTAGAAAGAGCTTAAAAAGTGAAAACAGGCTGAAAGGTAAAAAGTTAAAGGCAGGAACAGCTTGAAATGGCTGCAGACATGCTGCATCAGGAGCACAGCCACATCTGAAAATGTCTCCATAAGGAATGAATGGGAAAACGCCTCCCAAACTCCTCCGATTTCTGAAAAAACTGTGATGGTAATCCTCAAACTGCTGAACGCGGTCATGTCGTTTTTATTTCTGGAGAGTGCAAAATGAGGGCGGGAGAGCGAGAGACAAATTAGGAACCGTCTGCTCTTTTCCAAAAAATCTGTCTCAAAATTAACATTGCGGCTTATGGAAGACCACGAAGAGTTGTTGTCGCTCTCCGGCTGCTAAATCCAAAACCGTAAGTCCTACATCTAAAATGAGACCATCAGCTGAAAGCCAACAAGATTTCCTACATTTCTATTCGTATATTGTCTATGTCAAGTAAATGATTTGAGATCAAAATCAAGCTGAAGACAATTTTGTCTTCCATTGTTCGAGTGGCCTCACACTGTAGCGATGATGTCATGCACTGTAGCTGACTCAATACACACGCTGGAGAAATAGCAGAGACAGAGATCAAATTGGCCCTCATAAGAATGAATGGGAAAACACCTCCCAAACTCCTGCGATTTTTGAAAAAACTGTAATGGTTATGGCCAAAATATTATATGGTGAGTGAGAGGAGACATGACTGAACGCGCTCATGTCGTTTTTATTTCTGTCGAGTGAGAAATGAGGGCACAGGAGCGAGAGACAAATCAGGTGCCGTCTGCTCTCGGCCAAGAATTTAGCCTCAAAATTAACATTGCGGCTTATGGGACGATACTTGAACTTCATGTCGCTCCAGGGCTTCCACATCAAAAACTGTAAGTCGTACATCTGAAATGAGACCATCAGCTGAAAGCCAACAAGATTTCCTACATTTCTATGTCTATGTCTATGTCAAGCAAAAGGTGTGGGATCAAAATCAAGCCGATGACAGTTTTGGCTCCCATTCTTCAAACGGCTCCCCACTCAAGCGATGATGTCACCCACTCTAGCCGACGCAATACACACCCATTATAAAATCAGAATAGCAGCTAAAAGTTTTTAAAACTAAAACTGCGACCATTTCAAAACCGTACAAGATTTTTAAAAACTGAATACATCGCCAATAGTTCAAGGTCTTGAGACTGGTTTAAGGTTTGAATGGTGTCTCTCGCTCAACGTATGAGGTAGAAGATGAGGTTGAAAGGCAATGAGTTTTGAAGAGGATTTGAAGCTTTTCCCATTTGAATCAATGTTAAAAAATTTTGGGAAAAAGCTGAATTATTGAAAAAGTTGAAAAGTTGAAAAGTTGAAAAGTGGAGGGTTGAAAGAGCTGAAAAAGCTGAACATTTTAATGTTTGAATGATTTGAATAGCTGAAAGCATGCTGAAGTTATAGCAGAATGAAATTTGAAAAAATCCCCATAAGGATGAATGGGAAAATTTTGGCAGAAAGAGCTGAATATTTCCAAAAGTATAATGGTTAGAAACAAGAAAAATAGACGCCATCATGTCCTAAAAAAGCTGAACAATTTGATATTTGAATGGCTTCAATCGCTCAAGATTTGTAGGAGAAGAAGCGTGCCAAAAAACGTACGGAAGAATAAAAATAAACGGGAAGAACAATAGTGTGAATGCTGACTCAGCATTCACACTAATAAGCATTCAGCACAGGGCTCAGAGTATGTGACGAAGAAATGGAAGTGCCTGCTTGTATCCCACACACAAAGCGCTCGACCATGCCAAGGAGAAGCACTGAGTCTTAATTTAATCCTGGGCAGCCCTGCCTACAGGATGATGTGGAGGACAACCTGTTATGCAACACTCAGAATGCTGCTGCAGCACAAATGTCCATTACTCGCTGGCACACTTAACTGCATGGACACACAATGCCACAAGCAGTACCACGGACATAACTGCACAATGTCTCTCAGAAACGGCTGCAGCAGGCAGGAAAGTGTAGCCTCAACAGCAAGACACACACCTGAACCATCAACTGCACCTGTGCACACATACATGCAAAGCCTAAGAAACACACCATTTTTTAAAATCCCTAAAAAGAAAGGGAAAAAAAGAAAAAAAGAATAATGATTCTGCTACTGACAATAAGCAGTAACAAGACTGCTGATGTTGAGAGGAAGCGCCATGACAACACAGAGGGGATGGAACTTTGCTGGCTGGGATTGAAATCCGACATTCTTCTTCAAACGATTAGGCAACGAGTTGAAAACTGTATTTAACTTTGAATAGCCATTTACATATTAGAAACAAAAATACACACAATACAACATGAATATATATGAAAATGTTGTGTCGATTCGTGTCAACTTGTTCCCTGGATATTTACAGCACCATTCCTCGAAATACGTAGTTCACTGTATGGTGGAGCAGACTTTAAACTGCGCTACATGTAGCCCGCCTTTCTTTCATCATAATGTCAGTTGGCTACAATAAAGCAGCACTTTTAGCAATTATTGCTAAAACACCAGGTTAGTTCTCCGGTAGTCGCTCATCGGGACAGCTAGGGTACCAGTGTGAAGGAACTAATGCACAAAAATGTGTCAGTGGACTAAACTGTCACTTACCGTCGTAGCCATTAGCAACCTCCTGACTGCAGCTGTACCTGGATCCACAGTGACCACAGGAGGACGCGTTTACATCACATGTCTGACGCAGATTCCCCAAATTCCGTCAAATATCCTGATTCCTTTTGGTCCGGAAACGCTACTGGCTAAATCCTTTTTAGATGAGTGAGCGCAGCAATCCTGTCTGATCAGCTGAGTCACACGGAGCCCCCGCAACACACACACACACACACACACACACACACACACACACACACACACACACACACACACACACACACACCTGTGATAATCAGCGGTGAATGGGTCTAATTAATTACCACACACCCCCAGTCTACTCACAGATTCAGGGACTATGTTGGTAGGTAGAGGAATAAAGTTTGGTAAAATTTCATTTTAATGTAAGCAATGAATCAGTGAACTCCTGATGCTGCTGTTGTAGCCTAAGGCGGTTATACCCTACAAACATTTGAACATGTATTATAAGGTGTATTATTATATATTTTTCTATTCCAACATGAATGTTTGTTATTTCACGTATGTTTATTTTTACTGACAGTAGCTGGTACTGGATGATAAAGTGCTTAACTTTACTGCAGATGTAATATACATTCAGAACAGATCACCTTACCTCACCTGCCTACACAATGGATAGTTTTATTTCTAACGCCGCCATCTAGTGGCCCAAAAAAGACACACGCAAACAGTGAAATGGGAAACTGGTTCATATAATGGTGTAAAAATTAGTCGATAGTGTTGTTATTTAAAAAAAAAAAA
>CAEMYA010000833.1:81812-97849 GCA_903131615.1 Diplodus sargus | reverse complement strand
TAAAAATCCCTGACTTTCCACCTTCAAACACAGCCTCATTTGGCCATCCACGAAAATGCTTCTCAACCTCCCACTTTTCTATAGGAACGCATATTTCCTACGGGCACTGCACTAGTTAAACTAAACGGAACGCCGGAAGAGGCAAAAGTACTGATGGTTAAAAGCATTAATGACCTGGACAAATACCAATGATCAACATGGGCTGGACTGGACTGTAAGGTAACAAACACATAAACATGATGCACATGGAAAGAGCTCACTCATTCAGTCCTGGAGACAACAGCAACACAACACAGAGGATCAATGATCATGATAACCCTGAACTACAAACATTTCAATACACGGAACACAGCTTATTGGATATGGAACATGACATAGACCAGGACAACTACCTCTTCAACACCATCAATAATAACTGTTGCTATTACACTGATGAACAATATAACCAAACCAATAAGGATGGAAAACTATCAATTATACACATTAATAGCAGGAGTCTGTATGCAAACTTTGCAAGTATCAAGGACTACGTGAATCAGTTTAAACAATCATTCAACATCGTTGCAATATCTGAAACATGGATTAACGCAGGAAAAGGGGCTGACTTTGAATTGGAAGGTTTTGAGTTTGTGCATATGGATCGACAAAATAAAGGTGGAGGAGGAGTCGCAATATATGTGGACAGAAACATTAACTTTAAGGTGTTGGAAAGTATGTCAGTGTTTGTGGACAACATGCTTGAATGCATATCAATTATATTGAGCTATTATATAGAAGCTATTATATAGCTTCAAATATTGAGCTGTTCAAGGAATGGATGGAGGAAATGTTCACAAATAAGAGTCATAAAACAATTTTCATCTGTGGAGACTTCAATATTGATCTCCATAATCCAAATAAACACAAAATGACTGATGATTTTATTAACACAGTATATAGTATGAGCCTATACCCAAAAATCACCAGACCCAGCAGGATAACTTCCCACTGTGCAACTTTGATAGACAATATATTCACAAATGACATTGTTCACAATACAATAAGCGGGCTGTTCATCAGTGACCATCTGCCAGTTTTTACAGTGTATGACAATGACTACAAGACTAATCTACCTGACAATAAAACTGTATATAGGAGAGTGCGAACAGAAGTATCAATAACAGCATTCAAAAATAACCTAATGGCGCAAAACTGGGATATTGTATACAATAGCAATAATATAAATAGTGCATATGACAATTTCTTAAAAATATTTAAAATACTGTATGATAAAAACTGTCCTGTAGAAAAAATTAATAGGAAACTACAATATGCTGATCATCCTTGGATCACAAAGGGTTTGCAGAATGCCTGCAAAAAGAAAAATACACTGTACAGAGAATGTATAAGACAGAGAACCAAGGAGGCAGAAAATAAATATAAAAAATATAAGAACAGGTTAACTAACATTATAAGAATAGCTAGGAAAGAATACTATAACAAACTATTATATAATAACAAGAACAACATTAAAGTTATATGGAACATACTGAACACTGTAATAAAAAATAGCTCTAAACAATTAAGTTATCCTAAGTATTGTATTATCAATAATACTGAAAAGCATGATATGAATGAAGTAGTTGAAAACTTTAATACATTCTTTGTTAGTGTTGGACCTGACCTAGCAGAACAAATCCCAGATCCAGTAACATCTGTGGAGCAGAGTGACAGTTTAATAGACAGGAATTTGAGCTCAATGTTCCTCACAGCAGTGGATGAGAAATAAATTATGAATGCCATTACCAAATGTGCAAATAAGACATCTAAGGATTGTGATGATATTGATATGAGTGTTGTGAAAAGGGTGATTGAGGGGATTTCAAAACAATTAACATACATCTGTAACCTATCATTCCAAACAGGTACATTTCCAGACAAAATGAAAATAGCAAAGGTCATACCTCTGTACAAAACTGGGAACAAACACCAATTCACAAACTACAGACCTGTGTCTTTACTATTTCAATTCTCTAAAATTCTAGAAAAGCTTTTCAATAACCGACTGGACAATTTCATAAATAAACACCAAATACTCACTGAAAGTCAGTATGGATTTAGATCCAACAGAGCAACATCACTGGCATTAATCGATTCAGTTGAGGAAATTACAATTCAATAGATCAAAAAGAGTATACAGTTGGGATATTCATAGACTTAACAAAAGCTCTTGACACAATAAACCATGATATATTATTCAAGAAACTAGACCGGTATGGCATCAGGGGAAAAGCATTAGAATGGATCAAGAGCTACTTAACCAAAAGGAAGCAGTTTGTGAAATTGGGTGATGCTTGTTCAAAGTGTTTGGACATTACCTGTGGCGTCCCTCAGGGGTCACTGTTGGGCCCCAAACTCTTTATACTCTATATCAATGATATAATATGTAAGGTATCAAAAGTTTTGAAGTTGGTTTTGTTTGCAGATGACACAAATATTTTTTGTTCTGGTAGTGATCTACAAATTTTAACAGAAGTGCTTAATACTGAATTGAATAAATTAAAAGCATTGTTGGACAAAAATACCTGAGCAAAACAAGACTAATACTTTTTGGAAATCACAGAACTAATGTACAACCAGAGATACAATTAGATGGGGTTAATATTGAAAGAGTAAATGAAATCAAATTTTTAGGGGTGATCATAGATGAGAAGATTAGTTGGAAATCACAAATGAAACATGTACAAACCAAAATGTCAAGATGCATCGCAGTATTAAATAAAACAAAACATGCACTGGATCATAAATCATTACGTACTCTATATTGTACATTAGTTCTGCCATACCTTATTTACTGTGTAGAAGTTTGGGGCAATAACATATGTGACTACAATACATCCACTTTTAATTTTACAAAAGGAAAGCAATACGGATCATTCATGGGGCAGGATACAGGGATCACACAAACTCACTATTCTTACAGTCAAAACTAATAAAATTCAAAGATATGGTGGATTTTCATACAGCACAAATACTATTCAAAGCAAAACATAAGATGCTACCAGAAAACATTCAGACACTATTCATTGGAAGGGAAGGGGGTTATAATTTAAGGGGAAAATTTAAAATCAAAACACCGAAGGCACGCACAACAAGAAAAACTTTTTGTATTTCAATATGTGGGGTTAAATTATGGAACAGTCTGGAGGGGACGCTCAGGGAATGTCCAAACATAAACCAGTTTAAAAAAATATTTTTGATGATTTTTACAAAGTACAGAAATGAGGAGGGTGTATGATTATCACTGGGTGTATATGGTTTATTTACTTTGTCATTTATGTATCTTTGTGTTATCTTCAGTATGTGTGTGTATGTCATATGCATGTATGTATATGTGTATATATATGTGTGTGTGTGTGTACGTCTGTGTGTATGTATGTTTATATAGGTCGCTATATTGTACTCTGTGTCATCTTCAGTATGTGTGCGTATGTTATATATTATAATAATGTAAAGAATAATATAATATTTTATTAAGATAGATATCTTTGTAATAGATTTATGTTTTGTTAGATATAGAACAAAGGTAATTGAAAAATGACAAATGGAAGTTTTTTTTTCTTAATGACCGCCCATTAGGGTATGATAATTTTGTTTTTTACATATTCGAAATAAACTATCTACTACTACTACTACTACTACACAGTGCTGTGTGCTGCAAGAGTAGGTTGAGGAGAAGAAGAAGAAGAAGAAGAAGAGGGCGGAGGCTCCAGGTGGGGGGCGGGTCTGGGCAGCGGTCTGGATAGCATGCTGGATGTTAGCTGCTAATACTGTGCTACCGGGACTGTTCGGGTGAAGTCCGTCGGTACGGAAAAGGGAAGGACGGTTTTAGAAGAGGTTGAAATTGTCGATGAAACCAATGTTGTGGATTCTGCAGGTGGACTGAAGCCAGGTGTTAAGACTGAGGATTCTGGAGAAATGCCCATCTCCATGGCCAAGAGTTGGGAGAGATCCGCTGAGCCAGACATCTTTTCCACAGCTATTTAGGCAGCTGAAGAGGGCATTAAAGTCCTTTTTAGTCAGCCCCGCGTGCCGACAAGCCGCGTCGTTGGATCCGACATGAACTATTACCCGGTTAATAGATGATGGGAGAGAGCATAGTAGGACGGGAAGCTTATCAAGGATAACCGGCACTGTGGCTCCAGGAAAGCAGCGTGTGGCTGCGTTGAAATAGCGAATTTTCCTTGTGATTGAGTCTCCAATGATTAGTGTGGTAGGAGTGAAGAGAGGACGAGGAGACGATGGCTGTGGGCTTTCAGTACTCTGTGACCGAGCAGAGGAGTGCTGTGGCCGTGTCGTCGCTACATCCCTCGGGATGGCATCAGTAGCCGGCTTGGTGTGAGGTTCAGACCCGAGCGAGGAAGGTTATCTTTCAAGGTTATCATCACCGCCAAGCAAGGAGGAGCAGCAGGCGTCGTCATCTGGGGAAGAGGAGCAGCGGGCGTCGTCATCTGGGGGAGAGGAGCAGCGGGCGTTGTCATCTGGGGAAGAGGAGCAGCGGGCGTCGTCATCTGGGGGAGAGGAGCAGCGGTCGTCGTCATCTGGGGGAGAGGAGCAGCGGGCGTCTGCTCTGTTATGTGGATGGCAATCTTAGCAAGACAAACTTATTAAGTAGCTACTTATAGAATGTCAATTGTTCGGGCTGAAGACAGACTAGAACCGGGAGCTCAGGACAGAATTCAGACTCGGTTCTCACTTGTACAGGAATTCAACCGGATTGGATATATGGCGGCGGTAACTTAAGTGTTAAGTTACTTTTAATGTTAATTTTCCTGTTCTGATTTTTCTCTATTAAAATCTTGTGTAATTATATGAAATAATTACAGTTTACTTTGTGCGATGATATGAATATTGATAAATGTATCAATAATTTTGTGAAAATGTACATTTTGGTGTTATTTCGTTTATTTAAAAAATATCATGACACAATGAATACATTCATCACTCAATTTGGGTATTTAGCTTCATGAGAGAATATAGAGTTTATTATCTAGCGGTCCAAATGACCGCTTACGGCCGTTCTAGTAGTGTTTGAGTTCCGGCCCTTCTGAAGTCCAACAGACACTTGACAATTTGACCGGATCCAACTCTAGGGTTGTGGAAAGTGCACTGTTAAGCTTTAACTAGAGATCATTAAGATTAATTGGATCAGATCTCCGGGAACCATCACCTTATCGCGGTGGAGAGGTTTGTGTGTCCCAATGAACCAGGGTCTCCCAAGGCAAATTGGTCTCAGGCGAGGGGCCAGACTAAGTATGGTTCAAAGCTAGCCCATGAGAAATAGAGGTGTGAGGCAAGAGACCCTGCCCGGAGGAAGCCCGGGGCCCACGTCTGGAGTCAGGCCTGGACGGAGGGCCCGTGAGCGAGCGCCTGGTGGCCGGGTCTGCCACGGGGCCCGGCTGGGCACAGCCCGAAAGAGTAACGTGGCACTTCTCCCTCCCCCATCCCGTGGACCCACCATCCGCAGGAGAAACCGCTGGGGTCGGGTGCGCTGCCATATGGGTGGCAGTGGTGGTGACGGGCCTCGGCAACCCAAACCTGGGCTGCAGAGGCTGACTCTGGGGATGCGGAATGTCACCTCTCTTGGGGGAAGGAGCCAGAGCTTGTGCAGGAGGTTGAGCGTTACCGGTTGGATCTGGTGGGGCTTGCCTCCACGCACAGCATTGGCTCTGGATCCAAACTCCTGGATAGGGGCTGGACACTATTCTTCTCTGGAGTTGCCAAAGGTGTGAGGCGCCGGGCAGGTGTGGGGATACTCACCAGCCCCCGGCTGAGCGCCGCCGTGTTAGAGTTTACCCCGGTGGAGGAGAGGGTCGCCTCCCTACACCTAAGGGCTAGGGGGGAAACTCTGACTGTCGTCAGTGCATATGCGCCGAACGGCAGTTCAGAGTATGCGGCCTTCTTGGAGGTCCTGGCTGGCAGTGGGGGACTCCTTGGTCTTACTGGGGGACTTCAACGCGCACGTCGGCAACGACGGAGATACCTGGAGGGGCATGATTGGGAGGAACGGCCTCCCCGATCTGAACCCGAGCGGTGTTCTATTATTAGACTTCTGTGCTAGTTACGTTCTGTCAATAGTGAACACCATGTTCGAACACAAGGATGCTCATAAGTGTACATGGTACCAGAGCACCCTAGGTCGAAGGTCAATGATCGATTTTGTGATCGTATCATCTGATCTTCGACCGTGTATTTTGGACACTGGGGTGAAGAGAGGGGCAGAGCTGTCAACTGATCACCACCTGGTGGTGAGTTGGGTCCGGTGGCAGGGGAAATTCCTGGACAGACCTGGTAAGCCCAAATGAGTAGTGCAGGTAAGCTGGGAACGTCTGGGGGAGGCCCCTGTCCGAGAAACCTTCAACTCCCACCTCCGAAGGAGCTTCTCTAGCATCCCTGTGGAGGCTGGGGATATCGAACCTGAATGGACGATGTTCAAAGCTTCCATTGTTGAAGCTGCAGCTGCGTCCTGTGGCCATAGGGTCTTAGGTGCCTCAAGGGGCGGCATCCCTCGGACACCGTGGTGGACACCGGTGGTCAGGGAGGCCGTCCAACTGAAGAAGGAATCCTTCAGGGACATGTTGTCCCGGGGGACTCCTGAGGCAGTCTTGGGGTACCGACGGGCCCGAAGGGCAGCAGCCGCAGCTATGGCAGAGGCAAAGCAGCGGGTGTGGGAGGAGTTCGGTGAGGCCATGGAGAAGGACTTTCGGGCAGCGCCAAAGCGCTTTTGGAAAACTGTCCGCCACCTCAGGAGAGGGAAACGGGGAACCATCCAAACTGTGTACAGCAAGGATGGGACCTTGTTGACTTCGACTGAGGAGGTTATAGGGCAGTGGAAAGAGTAATTTGGTGGCCTCCTGAATCCCACTCAGCCACCCTCTGTAATGGAGACAGAGCTGGAGGATGATGGGGTATCATCGCCGATTTCCCTGGGTGAAGTCACAGTGGTAGTCAAACAACTCCACTGGGTGTTGAGGGGCTGTCTTGGTTGACACGCCTCTTTAACATTGCGTGGGGGTCGGGGTCGGTGCCGAAGGAGTGGCAAACAGGTGTGGTGGTCCCTCTCTTTAAGAAGGGGGACCAGAGGGTGTGTGCCAATTACAGAGGTATCACACTACTCAGCCTGCCTGGGAAAGTCTACTCCAAGGTGCTGGAAAGGAGGATCCAGCCAATTGTCGAACCTCAGATTGAAGAGGAACAATGCGGATTCTGTCCTGGTCGTGGAACAACGGACCAGCTCTTTACTCTGGCAGGGGTCTTGGAGGGGGCCTGGGAGTACAATCTCCCAGTCCACATGTGTTTTATGGATCTGGAGAAGGCGTACGACCGGGTCCCCCGGGATGTTCTGTGGGGGGTGCTGCGGGAGTATGGGGTGAGGGGGTCCCTTCTCAGGGCCATCCAATCCCTATATTCCTTAAAGCGAGAGCTGCGTGCGTATACTCGGGAGTAAGTCAGACTTGTTTCAAGTGGGTGTTGGCCTCCGCCAGGGCTGTGCCTTGTCCCCAATCCTGTTTGTGATATACATGGACAGGATTTCGAGGCGCAGTCGTGGTGTGGAACACTCACTAGATCAGTTCACAGCTGAGTGTGAAGCGGTTCTCAGTAGGAAACCGGTGGATAGCTTACTCCAGGTGGGGAATGTGTCCTTTCCCAAAGTGAAGGAGTTCAAGTACCTCTGGGTTTTGTTCACGAGTGAGGTGATGATGGGGCGTGAGATTGACCGGAGAGTCGGTGCAGCGGGTGCGGTGTTGCATGCACGGTTGTGACGAAAAGCGAGCTGAGCCGGAAAGCAAAGCTCTCCATCTGCCGGTCAGTCTTCGTCCCTACCCTCACCTATGAGCGATGGGTCATGACCGAAAGAATGAGATCGCGGGTACAAGCGGCCGAAATGGGTTTTCTTCGCAGGGTGGCTGGGGTCTCCCTCAGAGATAGGGTAAGAAGCTCAGCCATCCGGGAGGGACTCGGAGTAGAACCGCTGCTCCTTTGCGTAGAAAGGAGCCAGTTGAGGTGGTTCGGGCATCTGATGAGGATGCCACCAGGGCGCCTTCCTAGGGAGGTGTTCCTGGCACGTCCAACTGGAAGGAGACCTAGGGGTAGACCCAGGACCAGGTGGAGGGATTATATCTCTTCTCTGGCCTGGGAGCGCCTGGGGATTTCCCAGTCAGAGTTAGCCGATGTGGCCGGGGAAAGGGAAGTCTGGGGCTCGCTACTGAAGATGCTGCCCTCGCAACCCGATTCTGGATAAGCGGTTGACAATGGATGGATGGATGGATGGATCAGATCTGAATGAACCCACCACAGTGGCTGGTAAACTGATTCAGTTCACCCACCAGCATAAAAATTCATCCATATTTGGCGGGTGGCGGGTGCTAATTTCCATCCCTCACACAGCACACAAGTAACGGTACTGTGCTGGTTACTCTTTTCGTGGTTCTTGGTGATTTAGAAATATTGTTGTTGTGGCATTCATGCCAATAAAGCGAATTTGAATTGAATTAATAAACCTTTTGATTCTTGCATATAGACTGAGGTGTTGTGTTTACAAATCAGCAATAAATCCAGATTTCTTCAGATTGTTATTGCCAATGGTAATTTACATCTAAATGTCAGGCGATGTTTTCCTCACTGAAATGTTTTTTTTTCAAGGTGTCTCCCCCTGTCAACCACAACATGTCTCCTCTGTCAATAAACTCTATTCAGTCTGTCAATTAACATGTGTTTGGGGGAAACGCCAACGTTACTAAACTAATTTCTAAACTACAGGTTATAATTTGAATGTTGACTAGGGCCTTAAAGCTGAGATTGTGTTCATTCTGAAACGCATAAAAACCCAAAACAGGCCAAAATTCATTTAAGACCAGGTCTAGGAACGGGCTGCTGCTGCTTCCGACTCATTTTGATGAGAACACATTCACACAGGTAGTGATGCGCAGCACTGCGGACAGCGGCAAGAGAGAGAGATGATCCTCATTAACAAGAAGCATTTTGATTATGCAAAGAACTGAATCTCTTTAAACTACTAAACGACCATTATTCATTGTATTATTACATTTGTGGGAAATCGCGTGTTATGTTTGCAGTATGCAGCGGCTATTACGTTGGTATATGTGGGTTTATTACATGAAATGCTGCAAATTTTTATTTCGTATGTGGTTTTATTACGTTTGCGGGCATTATTACATTGGCGGGCGTTACACACCCGTTTTGTTCCTCTGAACAAGATGAAACTCTTCATGATTGATCCTCAGTTTGGTTTTGAAGACTAACGTTATACTTCCAAGTGCAACACCGTAAGAAAGACAATAACTTCCGGTTCACACAAATCGGACAAATTAAATATCAAAATCAAAATCCTTCCGTGGCCCGTTACTTCATTTCCTATTTGTGATCTGAGCAATAAATCGAAAGTACAAAAAATGAACCGTTATTTGTTTTTTGGTATCAGATTCATAAACGAATAATGAAATTACAAACCGTTTTTTTATTTTTCGATTTTGGAATCTCACTTGAATATGAAAAGAACGAATGATACAGTCGTTTTCTCCTGCAGCACGCCAACGAGGAGCGCTGTGCCATGCGGCTATTGTTCTACTTGTGTTTATGTTTATGTAGCTATTGTAATGAAAAGCACGGGCGCTCCTGTATTGATTAACTGATATTTTATTCCAAAAGTCATCAAAAAATAAAGGGAACCACCACATTTAACAGCCTGGAGGGCGGAAGTAGATAAACCCGGTAGAAAGAGTGAACGCCCGCATACGACGCTCTTTGAATCACAGCGAACGCACCCGCAAAGAAGCAGGGATAATCTGATTGGTCAACAGTAGCTGGCCTCCTATTGGTTGACAGTGTTGATACACCAAAAAATCCGTGAGCAGAGCAGCGATCCGAGAGCAGAACTTTCCTCAGTGCAAGGGGAAGAGTTGCGCAAGCAGCTATATAACCGAGTGCGAGCGCACAGTTTGAGCACGAGCAGAGCAAATTTGAATGCGAGAGCAGAGTTTTGACAGGTCAACCTTGAGTCTGAGCAGGTACATTGACCTGTGAGCAGGTTTGTGTTCTGAGTGCGTGCACTTAGATCTGAGCGCGCAGACAATTAGATCTGAGCGCGCAGAGGGCACATTTGAATGCGAGCGAAATTTTTGTGTGCAAGAAGGAGAAATGTCAGCACAAGCATGTGATTTTTGAGTTCAAGCACACATTTTGAAAGAAAGCAGAAGACATTTAAGTGCAAGCACAAAATGTGAGCATGAGGAGAAAAAATCTGAGCACACGAAGGAGCTGTGTCACTGAAAAGGAATAAAATCATGCTCTCAAACTGAAAATCTATGCTCTTGATTAATGACATGACATTTACTTCCATAAACAGTACCCCAAATGAATAATTTTTGATAAAGCATACATTTAAGATACGATTTGGTTACTTTTCCTGACAAGTGTTTGCAGTGCATGGTCAGTTCATGGACTGTTGGAAATCTGACAGTAACTTCCATTGTTAAATATCATGGCTGTCACAAAGAAAAGGTGCCTTTCAAGGGTTCGAGGGTTCAAATAACACAGAAGACCTGGAACCTAGTCGGAAATATCTTCAATAGTCAAAGCTTATCAAAAAAACATGTACAGGACACCACAGAACTGATGCATTACCTTATTCAGAGGCATGTGATTGATTGATATGAGGCTTACTTCCTGTGTACAGTGGGTGGTGCTATGGATATGATACAGTATTGATGCATTGACATACTGAGGGCAACAGTACATGTGTACTACATGTGAGCAATTTGGTGTATATGGTGTATAATTGTATGCTTCTGACCCAAATCAACCATGTATTGAGATCCTACCAACAGTTAATGTATGTGTTCAAAAGTCTTGTAGATCTAATTCCTCTGTGTCTTAGACCTCTATTGTTGTATTACAAATAAACTAGTGAGCCACAGTGTCATACTGGGTGACATGTTCCTTGTCAGCTTTATTCTTATACTAGATGTTACTCTATTCTGCTTTACCACCTCAAATGCGTGCACAGGAACTCAAAACAACAGTTTTGTTAACTGTGAACTCATGTTTATGTTAAGTGTGTGTGCCCTCCCCAGGTGTGCGATACGTACCCCTCAGAGCTGTTCGTTCCAAAGTCGGCCACCCCTGCCATCATTGTTGGCAGCTCAAGGTTCAGGAGTCGAGGACGGTTTCCTGCTCTGGCCTATTTCCACCAGGACACATTGGTCAGTGTGACGCACACACATACACACACACACACACATAGAGGAACTATTAGATGAATAAATGTTTCTCAGAAGATCAGACTGTGAACTTACCCTTTAAATAAGAGTTGAAGAGACAACTTTTATACATTATCCATATCATCTAATCATATGGTGGAAATAAATGAATGAAAAAAGTGAAGATCTCAGCAAGATCTGATGATAATGATGATGGTGATAATGGTGATGGTGATGGTGATGATGATGATGATGGTGAAGATGTTGATGATGGTGACGATGATGGTGATTGATTGATACAGGCATCAGTGTGCCGGTGTAGTCAGCCACTGTCAGGCTTTAGTGGACGCTGTCAGGAGGACGAGATGATGCTGCAGGCTGTGATGAAGTCTAACCCTGGCAGTGACTATATCTATGTGGTGGACACCCGGCCCAAGGTAACGCACGCACGCACGCATACACCTTGGTGACAATGGCTCAGTGGTTCAATCCAAACCTCTGCAGTCTGCCTTTGTCCTTAGGCAAGATACTAAACCTCAACCTGCTTGTGTGTAGGAATTAGAGTTCTCAACGGGTCGGGCCGGCCCGACAAACCCGACCGGACCCGCAGGTTCGGGCCGGGTTAAGGCCGAAAAGATGCGCAAATGAGCCGGGTCGGGTCGGGCCTCGGGCTTCCTTTTTTATAAAACACATTTCATAAAACACATTTCTTGCAGGTTGTAAATTATATATTGTTTGTTGTGAATCATCGCTGTTCACGTGTGGTGAAGAGTGAGTCTGGCTGCTGCTTCATGAGGAGGAGCAGACGCAGACCTGACGCCGCTGCGTGACGCACTCGCGCCTATAGCCTGGCTGGAGAAGATGGAATTGGCTAAAAGTAAACTTGCCACAGGTGAATTCACCCTTGCTTTTCGAGGAGTGGGGAAATCGTCTGTTTCTGTCTCTCCGGATATATTTTCCCACTGGTCGAAGCGCGGTGTCTTCTTTGCAGCGGGAGCAGGTGCTGCTGCTGACGTTGACGCAGCACCTGTCTCCTGGCTCGCGTCACCTTTTCCGTCTGCTGTCATGATAACAAGTGTATGAGGAAAACAATGCAGGCGCGTGGGGGGTCGGGTTCGGGCAGACAATTCATGCTGGTGTGTCGGGCTGCGTCGGGTTTGGGCTTAAAACCGGCGGGCCGGGTCGGGTCGGGCTGTAATTTTCAGGCCCGTTGAGAACTCTAGTAGGAATAGTTATTGCTCCTGATGAGCAGGTAGCCTCTGCCACCAACCACTGTGAGAATGTGTGTGTGAATGCCTGACTGCTGTGTTGTGTTGTAAACTGCTTCAGCATTACTATATAAATAAAGGCTGTTTACCATTAATACACACTTCCTTACGCACAGTGAACAATACCAGCATACAATGAGCTATACTATTCTCATACAGAATTCTGTGTGTGTGTGTGTGTGTGTGTGTGTGTGTCTCCAGCTGAATGCCATGGCGAATCGGGCGGCAGGTAAAGGCTACGAGAACGAGGACCACTACACCAACATCAAGCTGCAGTTCATTGGCATTGAAAACATTCACGTAATGAGAAGCAGTCAGCAGAAAATCATTGACGGTAAGAGGAAGAGTGTGTGTGTGTGTGTGTGTGTGTGTGTGTGTGTGTGTGTGTGTGCCAGCTAGTGCTAGCTGTAGCTAGCTGTAGCATCGCTAACACCGCTATTCCCTGCGAGAGCTGTCATAAGACCCAGAAAGACATCTCCAAACTCTGGGAGAAGATCAAGCAACTTGCTGACGAGCTAAAACAAAAAGACAGTCTCCTAGCCGAATTCATGGACACTGCGGCCACACAGTCGCAAATAATACGCATCCTGAACTCACCAGCAGCAGCAGCAGCCACGATCCTGTGGGACCCATCCTCATCCCGCCACCGGCCATCCTCCACCTCCACTCCAAGCTCACGGACTCTTTGGTCGGAGGTCGTGTGTCGAGGTCGGAGGCGAAGATCCCAGACTGTCTCTCCTCATCCCTCAACCTCACGAACCGCTTCTCCGTGTTGCCATCCAACGTCACCGTTCACCCCGATGATGTCCCCATGGCTGGGGCTGATGTATGCCCTCTTAGCGCCGAGCTCTCGGCAGGTGTGCCGCCCTCTCCGCCTCTGGCTGTGGCTCCTGCCTCGGTGGACACGGCGGTGGCTTCAGTCACCGTTTCTTGGGCTAATCCGGCGGCGGCTGCTTCGGAGACCGTCTCTACTCCCGTTGCTGCTGCCGCTGTGAACCTCTCTGGGAGAGGGGGCTCTTCTGGTGCTGCCACATCTCCACCCGGCGCTGGTGCTGAGCAGTCGGCTGGCCGTTTCACCGCGGGACGGCAGAACACCCGGCTGGGAATGCCCTCCTCTGCTCCGGCTGCTGGCATCGCTGATGCTAACACCGCTGAGGCTAACACCGCTGAGGCTAGTACCGTGCTTCGCTCTCCACCTCCACAATACATCCTCGTTGGGGACTCCATGATAAGGTCTGTTGCAATCCCAAATGGCATTACTTATTCCTTTCCTGCTGCAAAAATCCTGGATTTACACAAACACATTACTGCTATTGCCGACCGTCACCCGTCTGCCCACACGATCCTCGTGCACTGTGGCGTGAACAATCTCAGGTGCAGACAATCAACGAAGCTCCGCGCGGAATATGAACAGCTTGCTTACCTCATAGAAAGCCTGGGGAGGACCTGTATATTTCCGGATTGATTCCATCCCCCAGACGTGGCTCTGAGTTTTTTAGCAGATTATTCAGCATCAATCAGTGGTTATCGGACTTTTGCTCTGCATGTGGGTTTGGTTTCATTAATAATTTTGATACATTCTGAAAAAGGACTGATTTATTCTGGCTGGACAACTTCCACCTCAACATCAAAGGTCTCACTGCACTAGCCTCCCACATTACCACACATCTCCCCTGTCCCACAGATTGACGCCACAAGTCCACCTCCATCTCCACCTCCATCTCCATCTCCACCTCCATGTCCACCTCCAACTCCATCTCCACTTCACACCCTGCACACATCCCAGTCATCACAAACAACAGACCACTACACATCCACCATCCCATCACACCTCCCTGCTCTTCCCTTCATAACCTGAAACACGTCAACATCAACAAGGTATCACTGTCAACCAGCCCACATGCAGCCCTCCACATGGCACTTTTTAACGTTCGTTCCCTGTCGAACAAGTCTTTATCATCAATGACCTGATTTTAGAGAACAAACTTGACTGTTTATTTTTAACTGAAACATGGCTCAGCACTGATGCACCAGCTGTTCTCAGTGAGGCTTCCCCACCAAATTTTAGTTTTTTATTTTCTAACAGGAGTGGTAGGAGAGGTGGTGGGACTGCAACAATCATCTCAAACTCTATAATAACAAAGGACATTTCTTTTAACAACTATACATCATTTGAACATCATGCCTTTGTTTTTAGCAGTCCTCCGATTTTATGTATGACTATTTATAGACCACCCAAGCACCACCCCTGTTTTATCAGTGAGTTTTCCGAACTTTTATCAATTTTACATTCAACTTACAATAGGGTTTTAATAACTGGTGATTTTAACATACACACAGATGATAATAAATAACTCAGGTGTAACATGGACTCTCAGAAACTGTCAGTCCTGGTGCTACTGGATCTAAGCGCTGCTTTTGATACAATAGACCACCACATCTTGTTAAATAGACTCAGACACCTGGTGGGCCTCTCTGGCACTGTTCTTAACTGGTTTTATTCCTACCCCACAGATCGTTACTTTCTTGTAAGTATGGATACATGTTCCTCAGGAACGCATGAACTTAAGTATGGGGTGCCCCAAGGGTCAATTTTAGGTCCACTTTTTAATTTAGACATGCTTCCCCTTGGGGACGTCATCAGGAGGCACGGCATCAATTTCCACAGCTATGCTGATGATACACAGCTTTACATCGCTGTGTCTCCTGATGACACAGGGCCTATTGATTCCCTTTTAAACTGTATTTTAGATGTAAAGTCATGGATGGCAGAAAACTTCTTACAGCTCAACCAGGACAAAACAGAGGTTTTAATTATTGGTCCTGAAGGCAAGAGAGAGAAACTTTTACCAAAACTAAATGCTCTTAAACACTCACAGTGCGTAAAAAACCTGGGCGTTCTTTTCGACTCTGAGCTTGATTTCATTCCACACATCAGAAATACTACAAAGATTGGTTTTTACCATCTTAAGAATATAGCCAGAGTTCGCCCGTTTCTCTCTCTGGCCAGCACAGAGGTGCTAATGCATGCTTTTATCTCTAGCTGAACTCAACTGCTCCAGAACTCAGCTGCACGTGTGCTGACAAAGACCAGAAAGCAGGCTCACATTACACCAGTTTTAGAATCACTGCATTGGCTCCCTGTGCGCTTCAGGATCGATTTTAAGGTTCTTTTATTAGTTTTTAAGTGTCTTAACGGCGTTGGGCCTTCTTATCTGTCTGGCCTGCTTTTACTGTATCGGCCCTCACGGACCCTGAGGTCCTCCGGTACCGGTCTTTCATCTGTTCCCAATGTTAGAACTCTGTGGCGGCGTCCCCTGTAATCGTAGGCTTGGACGACTCTCAGCGGGGATGGCTCCCATAAGATGGTGTTTCCTCACTTGGTCTATCAGTGCTCAGCCATATTCCATTTTATCTTGTGGGGGGTGGGGTGTACATATCGGTGTAGTATGCTCAAGGGTGTGTGTGCATGTCTGTACGTGTGTGTGTGTGTGTGTGTGTGTGTGTGTGT